>JANHGC010000912.1:141729-159286 GCA_027560395.1 Boaedon fuliginosus
ACCTACGATGTTGGAGGGGGCGCGGGTGCTTAAGAAGGCCTGCAACAGTTGTGGCCCAGTGCCCCTATCAAGCCCCAGCTGCCTTTCCTCAGAGCTGGCATGCCCTTGGCCTAAAGCCCAGCCTGACCTTGTCCTAGAGAAGGCCTTGCTGGAGCAGAGATGTGAGAGGGGGTGCCGGGGGTTTCAGAAGGCCTGCAAATGCTGTGGCACAAATATACTTCTTTAAAAAAAAAAAACCGAGCAAGGCCGGGTAATCAGCTAGTCTTTGTTAAAATATTGCCACAGGTTACTATCAGATTGGGATGTTGGTTCTTCTGTCCCAGCCATGGAACAAATGTGGAGTCCTAGCAATACAGAGATCAACGCTGTGTATATATGGCAGACTTCAAAACAATATCCATTTGATCATGTTCTCCTTCCAAAAAGGAGACTATTTTTCAAGATAGTGCACAAAAACCCATATGCTGGCTTGCTCAGAAAAGTAAAACATTGAAGAGTGCTAGTAAGAAAAAACCCAAGCATAGTATTGGATAGCAGAAATTAGTAGATTCTGTATTGAAATACGTGTTGAAACTTTCTGGCGTTTTCATACAACTGATTATGAAAGAGACAATGAATAAAATTGGGACCTACCCAGCAGATCCAGGGGGTATGGACAAAAGAATGACAGCAGCATTGTGGGTCAACATTTGTGTCATCTTGTCACATGCATGCATATATGGATTGAATTTTGTAACATCATGCCATGCATTTCATTTTAACAAAAGTAACAGAATCCTATAAAATGCAGAGAAGCTGTCCTAGGACTGCTATGAAATGCTACAAAAATTACTGGATTTTAGACTGAAGATGCGTTTATTTTTTTATTTTTTTTCCATGAAATAGGATTTCTTAAAATGGACTCCCTTAGCATTTGAAAGAGATAGCACACTCGTTGCTAAGAAGGTGACTCTAAAATGCAAGGTGATCTCACCAGAGTATTTGAACTCCAACCACAATCAAAAATATCTTGATGACCTCTAAAACTTTAAGGAACATTATCTTCATATTAGTACTGGCATGTGCTAATTATATCAACTTTCCCTTCTTTTGCCTACAGCTGCTAAAAAAAATTGGCTGGTTGCTGAAAAAGAGAGAAGATAGTAATTTTTAGCTTCAGGGTTTCTTTTCTTAAAATAGATCAGTATTTCAGGAAGTCATGTCCTATCATTGTCCCCTTTGGTAATAATGATTGCCCTAGGATATCTTATCTACCTTTTCATTTTTTACTTGATTTAAAGAGATTTTTCAGGGTTCAAATGTCAATGTGTCCACCTGCTATTTTCCTCGATCATGCAGCATTCATATGTGGTCTCAGAATCATATTCAGGGGCTTCTTCCCAGGATGTCAATGGAGATTCTCAGTCAAACTAAGTCATGGTTGTCCAAAGGTGCTTTTTTCAAGAGGCAACGGGACTTTCTGGTTTTTCTTTGAAGACGTTTTGCTTCCCATCCAGGAAGCTTCTTCAGCTCTGAAGAAGTTTCTTGGATGAGAAGCAAAACATCTTCAAAGAAAACCAGAAAATCCAGTTGCCTCTTGAAAAAGCACCTTTGGGACTTCTTCCCAGGAGTTGTGCTGTAAAAAAAAAAGGCAACATGGCAGTCATGATTATGCAATCAAGGTTTACCCCATGTTATGTCTATTGTGGCTAATGGGCAGAGTTGCAGCTGCTATCTTGACTTTATTACCATCACCATGGATACCCTTGAACCAATAAGGTTAACTCTTCAAGAAATCCTTGTATCAAAATTACTAGTAGTTTGTAGAGGAAAAGGTCTTGTGTACAATTTCCAATTGGATAGCTTTTGCTTTGTTAATGTGGGGTCTATAAGGGAGGGAAAGCACTGAAATAGACCATGGCAAAGTTTAATCACTTCTTCTGCAAAGAGGGCAGCATCCAGAAGTTCTAGAGTCACAGCATGGTCCCACTAGCATCTTCTATCTGTTAACTCTATGGCGTTTGTGAACACAAGGATCCAACATTCCAAAAGGCTGAAATAAGTATTGTAAGACCAAAGAACAATAATCTTAAAGTTAGAATAGAAGATGGCCTTTCAACAAGTACAAATGCAAAATCCCCATTATATAAGCATTCTATTGGGGCTGTGAAAGTTGAACCATAAGGAAGGCTGAGCATCAAAAAATTGAGCCCTTTGAACTATGGTGCTGAAGAAGACTCTTGCGAGTCCCTTGGACTGCAAGGCGATCAAACTGGTCAGTCCTAGAGGAGATCAACCATGATTGCTCTTTAGAAGGCCAGATCCTGAAGATGAAACTCAAATACTTTGGCCATCTCATGAGAAGGAAGGACTCACTGGAAAAGAGCCTAATGCTGGGAGCAATTGAGGGCCAAAGAAGAAGGGGACAACAGAGAAGGAGTGGCTGGATGGAGTCACTGAAGCAGTCAGTGCAAGCTTAAATGGACTCTGGGAGATGGTAGAGGACAGGAAGGCCTGGAGGAATGTTGTCCATGGGGGTCACGATGAGCCGGATACTTTGCAACTAACAACATTTGCTTGAAAAAAATCTAGGCTTTGACATCAAGGCCAATGTCAATTCCTTCTGAAAGGCTGTGAAACCATTTCAATTGATCAGCAAACTCATAAGCAGATGACTAATGATCTGTACTATCTCAATCATTGGAATCCCAAGACTTTTTAATATTTACCATAGAGCCAAGCAGGAAGCAGTGCCATCTTAATGTGAAAGCATTTCTACTGAAACAACCTTGCTGATAATACTTTGACATCCCAGAGGTCTAGGAATTCTTTATCCAAACCAACCATCTGGTAATGACTCATCAGTGAATCACACATGGGCATTATTACTTTAGTTGAAACAAACTGTATGATATATCATTTGCACTAAATTCCCCTCTAAACAGAAATCAAGTCTCAACATTCTCTTCAGTTAAATAAAAGTATATATTTCCATCTCTCTCTTTCCCTTTCATGTCATCAAAATCAGGACTGTTGTTAGAGATCTATTAAGATCAAGAATAATACCCCACTTACCACTCGTACAATTTTTTACCTTATTACTTTTTTACTCTCTTTTGCAGGTCAGTAGCTTATAAACTAATGACATGTGGACTGATTTAAACATTCTGCCCAAGAGGGACACTGAAATCTGAGGTCCTACTGGATGAAATCAATTTCATCCAGCTTCTCAAATAAAATTGAATTAATTTCAAGAGGATTTCAGTGTCTTTGGCAGGGGTAGGCAAACTGTGGTCCTTGGAATGTGTGCAATCCCCAAACTGACAGCCCTCCTAGAAAAACTATACAGGAATTCCAGCTAGATGAGCTAATTCTACTTTATTGTAAGGCTACATTAAAATAATCTTGCAAGTCTGGATAAACAATTCTCCTGCCACCATCTTTAACCATTTGATCACTTAGGGTACCTTCTTCTTATGGGCACCTCTGCCCATTAAGCTACTGGGGGCTCCTCCTTCCCCTCTTTCCTCAAGATCATTCCCACATACATTTACACAAAATTACATTTTCTGATTTTGTTTGATTATTTCTTTGTTTGGCAGCTGCCAAACCTTCCTGTAATCTCTGCCTCTGAGTTCCCTACATTTTGAGACATAAAACCATACAAGAACTGTAGTCTAAACCCCCCGACTTAGTTAACAAGTTACCAAATGTATAAAATAGACCACTGTATTGACCAAAAAATTGGCCATCTCAGGACTTTGAATTGGTGCCATGTTGAGTTCCTAACTCAATTTTTATCTTTTATGTTACTAAGCGTAGATTTAAGGGATGCTTGACAATACCAGTCCAAGAAAAGTAGCTGTCTGTCATTAACCATTATTCTTCGTCTACAATGGTTTTCCACCCAGGATCAAAGCTCAGTTAGGTACATAAAAGTTTTTCACAGTGCACAGTATTTCGTCCTTTCTCTGTTTCTGCTCTTGTTCAGGTGAAGAAAGGAGAAAGTAATTTTCATGTAATCAGAAAAAATATTTGACAAACAATTCTCCAGAAAATAGGCATACAAATACATTGGTATTTGATTTCTAGTTTGAATAATCGCTCGTTCTGATCCTAACTTGTTCTCATAAATATGCCTTGGGAACTGGGTGCATCAAAAGCGTCCACGTTGTGTCCCACAAATAGGAATAAAATCACTTGGAAAGGATAAGAAAACGGAGTGCTGAGATTCAGAGGAAGCAAATTAAATGCATTATGCTACCATCTCCAAAGAAGGACGAATCATTTAATCACTTCATTGATGGTTTTGATCTTCTCAAATTCCTCTGAAATACAACTTTCTCAGGGAAGACAAACTGCATGCTTTTATAGGTACTCTGACAATTTCTCTCTCCTTTTATTCTTTTTTTAGCTCTCACAGTATCCAGCAATTTTGCTTCCATTTCAGACTCGGGTGAATTGAAAGCCTGCCATAAAACTACAGTGATGTAGAATTAAGGCTGAAGGCTTCTATTTCCCTTTTGTGTTTGTCTTCACTAGACTTCCGAATGCATCCAATGAATCAAACAAGGCTTTCTGTAATGGATCACCTCAAATTTGCACTGATTTAGAGGATTGTGATGCAAATCCATGTTTTTATTTCTGACTATATTTTGCTATAGTGATTTAAATAATAAAACAACAATGACAATCTAATAATACATATAGCAATAGCAACAGCACTTAGACTTATATACCGCTTCATGGTGCTTTACAGCCCTCTCAAAGTGGTTTACAGTGGTTTACATTGTCCCCAACAATCTGGGTCTTCATTTTATTGACCTTGGAAGGATGGAAAGCTGGCCATTTAAGCTGTGGCTCATTTAAGCAATGATCCAAATCTAAAGATAATAAAGGGCACTGCTAAGCCCAAATCAATCACTCAAGAATATGTACCACAAAACAAAACATTATTTTAGAACATAGAATAATAGGTTTGGAAGGGATGTTGGAGGTTTTCTAGTCCAACTGTAGGAGATGACCAAACTGAGCTGAAGGGAAAGATCAAACATATCATATGTCATCCCTGCACTCCCATAAAAGATCTAAGTGCAGCCCATCTTGAATGCCTTCTTCATTCCCATGCTCAACCATTAGTAGCTCAGATTTTTGCAGAGAGCTTAAGCTAGCAATAAACTTTTTACTCATTTGAACAGCCTGAATCTCCTGATTTCCCCAGTGCTTGACACCAACCCCTAGTCAAGCTGAAGACCCTATCCAGACAAACAGCTGTCCAGTTTGTTCTTGAAGACCTCCAGTGATGGAAGTCCTCTTGTTATTTAGTCCTCTGGTTATTATTTACATAAAGTTCAAGCATTTTCGTGAAGATTGAATTCTGGGCTTTTTTTACTTTCAATCTAGCTTGTCCAAGGAGCATCAGATGGCCTTTAAAGCTATCAGTTGCTTCTTGACACTTAATCTATCCTACAGACAAAAAGGTTCATGTATATTGGTTAAGTTCATCTATAAATTCATTTAAAGTTCATTCAACACTTGAGTTAAAAGTGAGGGACAATTACTAAATATAATTACAGTCATTAATATTTTGAAACCAAATTATTTTCTAGGTCACTTGTTACCTTATATCCATTGTGACTGCTGCTATTTCAAATTAACGTTTATAATTGCTTGAGATCTGTTTAGATACAGAGAGGGGGGGAAGTCAAAATCTGTGTCCTTGTAAGAAGGCTGATTGTCACTCAACAATATCTGCTGCTTTTACAGTACATCTTTTGTAAAACAAAGAAATAAATTCTGTGGAATACAGAAAGATTTTGAATTCTTATCTGGTTCATGTTTTTAATGGGCCAGACTTTATTTGCATTGGACTAATATGCAGATTAGAATATCGTTATCTTTTAATCTACATGCCTTCATGAATTTTATGATGTAGTTCCTGTTGCAAAAACTGCAACAATATGGAAAAATGCACACAGCCTGGAATTATGTGCACCAAATGCATGTACAAACACATGCATTCAAAGAGGCTGTGCAGTCAAATAAGTATAAATCTGTATGCATAGCGGTAAATCATAAGCTAACAAAAATAATTGGACAGAAGGAACTGTTTCTGTGGAAAATGAGCAATATATTTTCTCCCAAACTTCTCTATGTCACCTTAAGTTTACTTCTGCTATAAATGTGGTGGGCATAGAACACACTGTAGATATAATTATCTACATTTTAACAGATTCAGCTGCCTCCTCACAGTCTATTGTTTTATCTCCTCTACAGATAAAGCAATGTATTTTAATACAATTATGTGAAATATTTCTCCATTTACTAATCTGTCACTGAAATTATTGGAGACAAACCTTCCACCTACACAACAAAAATAGTAATGGATCTTCCCCTCCCTGCCTCTCTATAAATACCAGAATTTTCTGTGAGAATTAAGCAATCAAGCAATTACAGTTCTAATGTATTATTCACTTAATTTATATAACAAAGGGTTATTGTGAGGAGGGGCATAAGTGTATCGCAGAACTGTTAATCCATTCAGTGACCTTTTTAACTAACCCAGAGGGGTTACAGGGAGACCAAAACAGATTTGGTCTTATGCAGAACTAAGCAAACGCCCTGCAGGAAATTAATTCCTTTGCTATAAAATCTTCATTCAGGCATTAGATGACTCTTCTCACTTCTGAGGCAACACTTTATCATAAGCCCTGTGAAAATGGAGAACCTCTATAAATGTTTTCCTTGACTGTTTTCACTTCCTAAGGCCATACAGGCAGAAGGGGGCATAAAGGAGTAGGGGGGCAAAGAAAGCTCTCTACAATGATACCATTTCCAATTATGCTACTACATATTTTAAAAAAAAATGTTTGGAGGGTAAGTGAATTAAACTGTAGAGGCATGTGACAGCTTCTAGGTTACTTTTACAGAAATTAGGAGGACTATTTGTTTAAAAAGGCCATTCCATGACAGATTCAGTCATGCAGTGTTAGGTAACGCTGTCATAAAAAGTGTCTCCTGTGATTAGTGGGGTGGAGTAAGTGGGTGGGGGGACATTGTATCATTTGTATTGGGTTAATCTAGCTGCTGTGGTGTAAAGATTAGCATCCCAGGTTGCAAAATTGAAGTCCCTGTCCTACTATCAAGGTCCAACAGATTGTAAAGCTTGAAGCATCCTATTATATGAAAAAAAGGCATAACAATTATATGGAGAATCTCACTCTAGCACCACAAAATGTTGATGGACTTAATTAAAAGTGGGTTGAAGAAATGTTCTGGCCATTGGAATAAGGCTCGCACAAGGAATTGGATTTAGAAGGCTGTTGGCCATCAAGAAACGTATCACCAAATGCCCAACTAGCAATGGTTGCTTTTTCAAGGAAGTGTGCAAGGAACTGTGAGTTCAGGTAAGCCACAACTTACTCAAAGGCCATCATCAAATTTCAACCCTCAGGGTTGCTTTTAGGAAGCACTAAACAGGAAGGAGAGAGAAAAAGAAATACCACCAATGCAAAAAGCTACTTCTTTGCTAGTGGCTATTTCTCCAAATTGGTTTTTCCCCACATATTTTCTCTTTTGTTATTAAAGAAAAAAAGTTAAAGTTTTAGATTTATGTTCATGTTACAAAGTGCTCAAGAACCAAAGGGTGTTTCAAAATTAATTTGGCTTAAAGCCTATATATTACTGATATTTCAAAATGTCATTCATAATTAGCGAATATTTATGATGGAAACAAAGGGATGAAAACAGAAGCAATCATTTTACTAGATCAGGAAATATAATTCTCTGCTGGTGTTTTCCTTTAATGGATCTTGTTAGCGATAGAGGATATCCCCCAAGGAAAGGGGGTACTCAGCGAAAGATTATGAGATTGGTAGCACAGATATAGGGAGCAGACAATTACGCTGGTGTTGTAAAAGTTTACTTTACAGTAAAACAAAATCTATGTACAAGGTCTTCAGCAGTCACAATTAACGTTGTCTTCTTACCAGTCGAGTCATACATGGTTAGTCAGTCCAGTTCAGGTTGCCAATGCACAGTAGCAAAAAACCCAAACCTCCCACCAATACAGTAAACAAGAGCACGAGAGCAATAGAGAGCAACAGATACCAAAAGCTATAGAGAGAACTAAGCTAACATTACACTCTACTCTTATACTTTACTGTATCCTGTAATTGGTTGCATGATGCAGCAACTTCTCTTAAAGTAACAAACATTTTCTACCCAACTATAGTTAGGCCATTCATCCAAAACCTAACAGGGGTAGTGGATGGTAAACTGATATATATCTGGAAGAAAGACTGTTTCCTTCAGATTGCTGGTAAATTACATAGGGTGGACAATCAGATATTTTTTTATCATATGATGACTGCTAATCTATGACTCATTGTATCACACTGCAGATAATTTTAGTTCCCATCTCTCATTCCTCCATTTCAACGGTAAGGCGAATGACGAATTATTGATCTTTCCAATATCTTACGAAAAATATTTGGTGAGTACTGATCTATAGCAATAGATCTGTGTACTTAATACTTAATATGATTATGGTAACATATCAAAAGGAAATTTTGAAATTTCAATGTTTGTTAGAGATGCTAAATTGCAGTATAGGGGAAAATCGCATTGGAGGGATGGCTTGGGATGTCATTCAGAGTAGAAAATTAGGCTGGGATAGAGGATAAAACTGATGGACCTCCCTTGCTTTGGCAAGTAAATGAGATAGACTGTCAACTATTGCTATTAAGATTAATATACAGAAAACTGAATAACTGTTTAAACTTTTTTAAAGTTATCGCCCACTCTCGGCATTCCCCCAGCACTTTAAACAGTAAAACTGTTTTGAAAGATTACTGCAATTTCAGGAAGCTAAAGATACTTGATTAAAACTTAGTATGTTTTAGAGTTTGACGCTTTAGAGTATCCATCATTGCTGAATTCAGTATTGGACTGTTACAATTCCAGTTACACATGGGCAAGCATGCTTCTCCAGAGGGATTTTAGAATATCTGTCCTGTAGTAATGCAAAAGGCAATTATTAGGCTTTGCCCAGAAGAAGGTTTTTCTTAATTTGGAGAATGTCAGTAAAGAGAGATAATTGGCTGTTTCCCAAAAGCCCTTTGTCACCCAAGTCCTATTTCTCTGTGACAAGCTACTTGTTGTCTGAAGTTCGGTGTCATTAAATCTTTGAAGAAGTGTGCATTTGGCAAGGGCAGAGCCAAAGAATCGACAGCTGATAAGCCATTTGTTTTTGTTCTATGATATCGTTCAAATTTAAGGAGCATTCACTGGTCATTATTAATGGGGGTAGTCCTGAGGAGATGGACTGAACCTTCTGTCAGCAGTTTGACATCAATCTCCATGCCCTAACTTCAATTTTACAGATTCCTGTTTTTAACTTGACCAGACTATTGGAAACATCTCTGGGTACTACAAGTATAGATAACAGAAATTTAATTTTGGGCACTATAGAGATATTAGTCCTAGCGCAGAGGCCCACCCTGACTCCATATAGTACTTGGCCTAAGGTTTCAGCTTGGAACTATGTAATATATAGCAGCTCACTGTAAAATAAAAGATTTTTATTTTAATAATGTATGGATGGAGTCACTGAAGCAGTTGGCCTGAGCTTAAATGGACTCCAGGGAATGGTAGATGATAGGAAGGCCTGAAGGGTCTCGATGGGTCTGAAATGACTTTGCGACTAACAATAATAAAATGTAATGTATTTAATAATAAAAATGATAGACTTAACTTTTAATATGTTTTTTCAACATAGTAATTTCTCGGAAGCTACTAGCAAGACTTACCAGCTTTCATCAGGTTTTCAAGATCAAGGGATAAGCTTCTTAAAACAATTTTTCTTAAAAATATTTTGAACTACATTTTACATGTAAACAGTGTACATGTACATGTAAAGAGATTTGGGGTCCATGCTCAAAAATTATTTTTTTGTTATAACATTATATTTTTGTTATAACAAGTATATATATATATATATATCATGTGTGAACAGAAGCATTTTGGGGTACAACAATCATATCAATACAATTCATCATAACAATATTCTTACTTTCTATCATGTTCTATCATGTTTCTCAAAATTAACTTATCTTTATTATCCTGTTCAAACATACCTAGGCAACAAATACATTAATTCTCATATTTGTCTCTATTTTCCTTTATTTTTCTTATACAATTTAAACAATCACTAACAACCAATTTAATTAATTTCATTTATATTAATCCAATTCTCTTTAACAATTCTCTTTAACAATATTAATCAATTAATCATCTCTATCACAGTTTATTGACTTCATTCGATCCTTCAAATTCATCTTAATCATATTCTTAAATTCTATCACTTTTATATAATTCAACCAAGATTAATTCCAGAATTAATTCCAAATATCATTCACATTAATCTCTTCCTACTAAGAATATTAAAAATCTCAATCTTATCTAACTGTAACATCTCATTATTATTATTGATTAAAAATATACCATGAAATTGCCTATGTTAGTTTCCAAACTTTCTATCTATCTTTCTATTATTTGCCCTCTGTCTGTAAAATACTCTGTTTCCCTTATAATTCTATCTCTGCCTTAATTAATTGTCAAGTTATCTAAATGTGTAAATGGCAACTTTTAGCCATCATCTCTTCTTTTTCTTCTTTTTATGCCGCCCAATTCCTGAAGGACTCTGGGCAGCTTACAACATGGATAGCAATAGCACTCAGATGTTTTATACTGCTTATCATAGCTTTACAACACTCCCCAAGCAGTTACAGAGTCAGCTTATTGCTCCCAACAATCTGGGTCCTCATTTCACTGAGTTTAGAAAGGATGGAAGGCTGAGTCAACCTTGAGCCTGGGGATTTGATCTGACAACCTGCTGAGCAAGTCAGCAGAGACTGCAGTGCTGTATTTAACCATGCGCCACCGAGGCTCCTATGGTGATAGTATTAATAGACAGAGTATCAAGAGAGAATATGGAATTGTTAGTTGATTGTTTTAATAGTTGTTTATTTATTTATTTTATTTAAAACATTTATACCACCTCCCATCTTATACCAGACTCTAGATGGCTCCCAGTCAAGAATTAATAATAAAATAACCTTAAAGCCATATTAGAAGTTTTAAAACTATAACTTTATATTTACTTGCTGAACTTTAAAGACATTGTTGTAGTGAAACAGGAAAGGGTTTTGCTATTTTGTACTGACTTGTACTTAATTTGGTGTTGTTTGTGTTATCTGCTGTATGAAATCATGTAAAATATTTTACATAACTGAAAATAAAATATGTAGGAAGGAACACTATTAAGAATAATTTCTACATTAAAGCTAGTTGATTGGATCTTGAAACATTTTAATGCCACCTGGCTAAAAACTGCATGGGGATAGTGTGTAGGATTTTGAAAAACTATTTAAGTGAGGTATGTTTGCTTAGGAAAATAATTCCATTATTTTTAAAAAAATTGACTGCCAATTAATTATCTATAGACAATTAATATACTTTCAATAAATGTTTACCAAAGTTTTTGTTGGATTCATTCAGTTCAGCAAGAGAAGCATGTTTTAATCCATTGGTCTCTTTAACTGACGATTTATAATTGTATAACGTGAGTTTTCACTGTATCTGTGGTTAAATAGAATTTCTCTAAAATAGCTTGTTTTTATAAAGGAGAACTTTTCTAACTTTCAAATATTAAGATGTTTCAGCTTACAAGTATGCACTTCTAATGGTAAGGATACTTTCTAATTTATAAACAGGAACACATTCATTTTGATAGCAACTATGTTGTATAATTACATAATTATACTATATATTTAGCATAAATTCATATTCCAGGCCATTTAATTGGTCATAAAATTCCTAAGAAATTAAATGTAAGCAAGAAGATACCTATCTTTCATTTAGATAAATATTCCAAATTAATACCTTTATTAATGCCTAACCTTTTATTGCCCATTTCTAATTCAAAGTTCCTTCTTATCATAACATACACATCTGTGTTTTCATACATCCAGTTCACATTTTAATACTTTCTGTAACTCAAAATAAACCAGCCTTTATTAACCATTAACTGATAAGCAAAACTTTAAGTATATTTTTAACCTTGAATAATGATTGACCCTTCAACAGATTTCAGATGACTTCTGACCAGGAGAGTTTATAACCCATCATTACTCAAGTCTCTTTCTGGCTGAGGCTGATAGGAGCTTAACAAGATAGTATCTAAATCACTTTGTATGTATAAGTTCACATAAGTTTCCCAAACTCATGGTGAACCAACTTCTGTCTTTATGGCACTTACTTTAATACGATCTCTACTTTTATGAATACTATTTTTATTTTTAATTTTTATGTAATTCATTTAAGGGAGACCAGAGGACTATGTTTTAGCCAAAGATTTGTATTGTTTCTCATTCTCTTTTTGAAGAAATAGTTAATATTAGTGGGTAGAAACCTTCCTCATTTACACTTTAAAGTCCTCTGAACAAGGAACAGACTGTATTGGCACAAAAGCTACATTACTAATAGCAAAAGTTGTTATTTTTCCCAATTTTAAAATCAGAAACAAAAACAAGATTGGATAAATGTTGTCCCAGTCAGCAACATCAGTGATCAAGATGATAGATGTTGAAATCCAACATAGCTTGGAGTCTTTTCCAAGTGGGGAAGGAATGTCTTTCTCTAAATCTGTAGTAGCTGAAGAAATTTCCAGAACACACCAAACCAATTATGATTGTTTTCCATGATTCAATGCTGAATGGAAGACAATTGACCATAATTGTACATTGAAGATGGTTGTATTTTAATATTTTATACATTTACCTGAAATTAATTCTGAATAAATATATCCATAGCAGTGCAGTATCCATTTCTATAGAGTTAAATCAATTGAATTTAAATGATGAGGGTAGTTGAAACGTAGTTGAATACACAAGAAACTTCATGTTAAGGTCATTTCAACATGAGAATCAATTATCCAAAGAGACAATGCTCTCTTGATTCAAGATCCAAGGTGGACGGTCACAGCCATCTTTTGTAACATGTCATGAATAACAGGATAATATGATAATATGTGGTAACAAGATAATATGTTATCTTCTGTTCTACCAGAAACTGAAAACTCAGGTAAACAAGTCATCCACAACTCCAGATGGCTTCTCTCTTCCTCCTTTGAATTTGGGGAATGCTGAAACTGGCTATTTGACTCAGTCCAATCTCCTTGGCATTGCTGGACGCATAGGAGCTGAATGGAGAATCATTGGCTTAAACCTGGGATTGTCCTATCAGCAGTTGGAGCGGATACAGTACAACAACAGGTGAGAAATGAAAAAAAAACACCAAAAGCATGGAATTAATTCAGGAAATATGACCTGGAGCATCAATAATCCAGCTGTTTATATCTTCATCTGTATCTTAGATGATAAAAAGTATTTTTTCTTTTGCCTTGGAATTATCATACCATTCAGCTTTCCTATTTTGCTTGTTTATTATTTATGATGTTTGTCTGACAGAGCTTACATGGAAAAAAATAGAATGCAGAATCAGAATAAAAATGAATTAAAATAGTGAATAGAAGTAAAGGGCTAGAGTTATAGAAAATCATACTGCTATGCCTAGTTAACCCTCAACTGTTCTTTGGAAGAGTTCTGAGAGACCATAAAGGTTGGGTCATCTGTCCTTCAAGAGATAATCTACTCCCATCTAAAGAGAACTCCTTCAGGGGAACCCACCACTGGGATGGAATGTCTCTGCAGGGACACAGAGCAGGGAGCAAGATACCACAGGGAGTTACACCGTGACAAAAAAACAAACTCCTTATTCTAATTTGATTTTTTATTGATTATGTGCCATCAAGTTGTTTTTAACTCTTAGCAACTGTGTAAATAAATTTTCTCTTTGATGAGCTATCACTAAGCTGGGCTTTTCCAATTCATGGCTTTTATAACAGCCTATCCATCTTGGTACTGGTCATTCTCTTATCTTTCCCAAACCTGTTTGTGTTTGTGTGTGTGTGTGTGTGTGGAGGGATTTTGATCAAAAGCCAAATAATACCCAGACCTGGAATCAGTCAGCCCCTGAATCAACAGCAACCCCAGCAACCCTTGTCTTGTTTGGGTTGAATCTAAACCTGTTTTTCCCCACCCAAACTCTGAACAGCCTTCACACACTGGGTTGTGATATCTATGTCAGGTTTCAGTTAAAAATTTGTAACTGGGTATCATCTGCATATTGATAAAACTTCATCTCAAACCAGCAGATGACTTCAGCAGTTTCATCTAAATATTGCACAGGATGGGGAAAGGGAGATCTTCCATAATGAAGTTTCTTTGAAGGCTAGCCTCCTTCTTTACCATAACTACCTGTCTTCAGAAGCACCATAACATCCTGCCTCCATATCCCACTTATGTAGATGATCCAGAAAGATACTGTAGTCAACTGCATTGAAAACTGTTGAAAATCCAGGAATATAATAATAGTCATGCCACCTCTATTCAAATCCCACTACCACCAGTCATTTGTGATAGTAATCAGTTTCTGTCTATATCCAGTCTGAATCCAGATAGTCCTGATAATCCATATCCTCCATAGCTCTTTGCAGCCTCACAACTATCTCAGTATCTTACATTCAGAAAGAAAACTTGGTTATAGTACTATAGTTGTCTGGTTTTGTTGGATCTAGTCTTGACCTCTTAATGAGTGGGTGAACCTCTAAAGACTTCTAGCATTTTCTCTCAAAGAATCATTGACTACAGTTTGAATCCAACTCCTAATTCTCTCCTTGGCCACTTCAATTAGCTTGGCTGGGGAAGGATCTAATCCAAAGGAAGAGAAAATAAAATCAGAGAACTGTCTACTTCCTTGGGATTCAAAAACATCCCACATAATGTTACCTTTCATTCAGGATGAAAAATTTCCTGTATAATGTTACCTGCTATGCAGATGTTTCTTCCCACTTCAACTTGGAGTACAGGCAGGTGATTCTACAAGATGCTCATCAGGTTATCCCACCTCACACGGATTAGATTTTCCAGTCCATCCTTGTTTCAGAGGGACCAGGACACTTTCACAGTGTGGCTGATCAGCATATTTACTTAAATGGTTAACATGGGAGGCATGCATGCAGTTGTTAACCAATCCTAGCAGGTTAATATTTCATGCAAGTACAACCTTTAGGGTTTACATGCTCCCCATGAGCCCAAATATTATGGCTTCCTTACTGCTAGGATGCTGCTGGATTCAGCAAATGTTTAGGTTTACTCTACTATTTTTGCCCTCATAAGGATGCTTTTCCTATTCAGAAAACATTAAACTGGGCTGCTGCTGAAAATAATGAGTTAGTGCTTGCCACTTTTTTTTTACATGTGACCATTTTATGCTACTCAGAGTCTCTTGATAGTGAGATGGGCAGCGTGTACATTAAATAAATAATCAATAATCAATCAATCCCTCTTATGTAAATTGATAGGAGCACATTGGGAGGTGTGATATTGATACTTAAAGCAAACAAGACTTTCACACGTGTGATACAAACCTATTTTTTTCACTGTTGTTTTTTTCCCTCTAGGGAAGGTCTCCATACTCAGATTCTAGATATGCTTTTCTCCTGGGCTCAGCAAAATGAAAAGAAGCCTGACTGCATAGACAAGCTGATTAAGGCCATGCAGGATAGTGGCCGCCAAGACATAGCAGATGAGATCACCACCATTATTGGACTGGGAAGGCAAAAATACACAGAGTCTATTCAGAGGGTGGGCCTGCACCGAGAGAGTAGTATGGAAGATTCTGCTATTGTTACAGGATAATTGCTAGACAATTATGGATCGGTCAACAAAATAGGATTAATCAAATCCAGGCTATTTCTTCTTCAAGATTACTGGTACTGTTCAATTGTTTTATTTAGCGTTTGGTGCCAACTAGCTGTGCTTCTGTGCCACCAGTGGTTTTTACTAGATAACTGGTAAGCAGCTATTTGCAAGTTCCCCTGGGATAAGTTAGTTTCCCAATTAAGTTTTACTAAAGTTCTACTTTTTTAAAGGCAAAAATGACCTTAAAATACACAAAGCAGACCAGTGCACAATGCTGCCTATGGAACCTAAGAGCTTCTTTTTTGTTTGTTTGTTCCTCGTGGGTAGAACTTCTGAGTCTCCCAAGTTTTTAAAGTGGCTCAACTGGGCTGTCTTAAGGATGATGCAAACCGCACATTTTAGAAGCAAACTGTACATTGCTCATTTTTCAATTGTTTCTTGATATGATTCTTGGTTTTACTTCAGTACTTGGGACTTTTCAGGATTTCTTATTTGGGGGAGTTAAGAGAATAATACACTGTACTAAAACGTTGGTTCCTTCCTCTCCTAGGTAGGTACTAATACTGTGATGGGGAATCACTGTCATGTTTTAAGTTACCTTGCACCTGGTTTCCAGAAGGAAGAAGGCCACACCTGGTTGTTGAAGAAGAGCCTCTTTGGTCTAAGGGGGAAGATGTGATATGATTGCCTTACCAAAATACTAAAATTAATAGGCTTTGCCAACTCTCCAGCTGATAAGTGTGTTTTCACAAGGAAGTCACGGGGACAGTTTGAGAAAGTCTGGTCTACGTTGATGACCTCTTATACATTGGGCCTAACAACGGGATGTGTGACAGGTTTGCTGGGGCACTACAAAAGCAGTTTACCCTGAAGTCTCTGGGACATGTAGACAGATACCTGGGTGTACACATAATCATCACTCAGAAGGGGTTTGGCCTTTCTTAAAAGGAGGAAATCAAGGAACTCTTAGGAAAATGTAATATGTCAGATTCCAACCCACAAACACCCCCATACAGACTGTTTTTCTCAGTCTGACACATAAGGACAGCCCTGACTTTCCAGAAAACACTCTGTACAGGTCAGTAATTGGCTCATTGCTGTATATCAGCAACTGGAGCCGCACAGACATTGCCCTAAGTCAGGGGTTCGCAATCTGCAGCTCTGGAGTTTCTTGAGTCTCTTTGGGGCCTCTGCTGTGGCTCCCTCGCCCCTCACTCTCACCCTCCCTCACCTGGCCTGAGAAGTTAAGGGCGATGGAAAGGATGGAGAAGCGGCTGGGGCTGATTCTCTGGCGCCGCAGCTTTAAAAAGCTCAGAGCAGCAAGAAAAGGGGCCTGGCCTCGCCGAATCATGCATGCCCACTCTGGGGATTGTACTCGGAGTGCCCTCACCAAAGACGCTCACCTGTCAGCCGGTTTCCCCCTCTCTATGTCTCTCTGTGCGTATGTGCTTTTCTCTCTGTGTGTGTATGTCTCTCTGTGTTTATCTCTCATGCGCATGTACTCTCTTGCTGTTTCTGCATATCTTTCTATCTCAGAAAGCCGAGGCTGGGCTAAGCCAGAGAGCTCTCCTCAGGGCTGTTCACTCTCCTTTTCTTTCCTTTAGAAATCGTGCTTGCTGAGGAACAAGCAGGAACAAAAGCAGAGGCTTTCCTCCTCTTCCCCCACTCCTTCCCCTCTCGCGACTGGGGCTGTGGGGCAGCCAAGAGAGTGCGCACGTGCGGGGAGACCTTCCTCAAGTGAGCAGCTGCCCGCC
>JANHGC010000912.1:200591-211105 GCA_027560395.1 Boaedon fuliginosus
AAAAATGTAATAAATAAATAAATAAATAAATAAATAAATAAATAAATAAATAAATAAATAAATAAATAAAAATAAAAGGTCCGTGACTGTTAAAATTATATTACTAGTAGTTAAACCTGTCCCTTTGATAGACAGCATAGAAATTTAATAAATATTTTTTTAAAAATCTGCAGAAAAACACATTCAAATAATGCTCATTAATCATAACACCAGAAAACAGGAGAGAAAAAAAGAGAATGAGTGGGTGATAGAAGATCTGCAGCTTTTAGCCATGTGTTCATCGTAATTTGTATTCATTTTTAGGCACTGAGAAAGAAACAAATGGGAAATGCTTACTTTACTGATAGAAAACAGTGCTTCTTGGGAATAGCCCACTGTTGATGTTACATAGCCATTGTTTTATCTGTTTGTGTTTTACTGATACTGCTGAGAGCTTCCCAAGGTTATGGTATATAAGATGGGGGACTACGTAAGCTTTACAAATAAATACATGCTGATGCCTTGGAAGACATAAATAAGATTCAAAGTAATCTCATGGTTTTTGTTTTGTTTTTTAAATGGCCAGGGAATGCCAGATTAAAATGAACAGAGATAAATGCAGTTATTCATTTAGGTAAAATAAATCAAATACCTCAGTCTAAGATAAGCCATACCTAGCTCTTAGCACAATAGTACATCTGAAAGTGATTTTGGAGTTACAACCGATCATAAGCTAGGAGTCAGTAGTATTAATGTAACTGCAAAAAGAGCAAATGAAATTTTAGTCCGGGTCATAACTTTCCAATAATGAAAATACTTCCAGTCTGTGTGGAGTTCTGGTCACCACATTTTAAGTATGTCAAGTAGAAATGATTTAAAGGACAGTGAAGAGGATCAGGGAACTGAAATTAAGGAGAATAGAAAATTGGGGAGGGAGGCTCTAACTGTCTTTTTCAACAGTTCATATAGTGACTAATAGAATGCACACTAATTTACCAATTCTATTATTGTAGTGGTCTCTACTAAAGTAGAACCTCTATTATTATGAAGATAGTAAATAATGACAATAATTCACCTTCTCTAATAATTTATGATTATAATGCCTGGGTCTACATCCCCAAGGCTTTGCAAAGAAAGGGGGATCCTTCATCCAGGGAGCTCACCTTTGTAGGCTACGCGACAGACACAAAGGGCTATCAGTTCCTGGACTCCAATGGCAGAGTTTTTATTTTGAACTCTGCCATCTTCTCTGAAGATGGTGGCTGGTCACACATCCACAACAATGACCTGGCTGTCTACATCTCCGGAGAGTCCAATGATGAGCCTGCCATGCCAGTGCCATGCCACTCCCTGTGAAGCAAGTATACCTGTCACAACAGAGGAAGAAACCAGAAAACAAAGGACAACACAACAACAAGGAAGAACCCACCTACTGTAGATGCTGAGGCCCCCATTTCAAATCCAGAGCCCACTCCAGAGGTGACAGCTACTCCACAGCACCCAGGTCTCCCAGCCAGCAGAGCAGGAGATGAAAACTATGGTGAATGGGAGGTAGCAAGAAGATCCAAGCGATCCAACAAAGGCGTCCCTCAAAGAGAATGGCTGAAGAATATATTGCGGTCATCTACTCAGTCAATGCAGATCAAACAAATGTGAGGGAGCCACCGAATCTTCCAGTAGTGAAAGTTACACACACCACATATGCAGGCAGTTCCAAAACACATTCAGTTAATCCCAGATCTAGGGATGAACACTCCTGAGGGAGGTTGCAACATGTCTAAATTGTAACGTGTGTATATGTATATTTTGTACTTCTGTATATCTATGCATTTAACCTGCGGGTGGGGGCAGTGGAAGGGAACTGTTACATAAAATTACACTCCTTGGCATGGCCCCCAGATGTGCTTCTAGGTGGCAGCAGCTGTATACTGCTGCACGAGGGCACCTGTAGGGGGAGATATGGCGCACCCTCCATATAAGAGGCTTGCATTCCCCTCCTTTCTCAGTTTGCTCACCCTTTTGGACTACGTAGTCTCACTGGAGACATTTCTTACCTTTTATCCTTGAATAAAGCTATATCCTGATTTAGCCTAACCCTAAGGTATGTAGCTTCTTCCTAAGATCCCAGCCTCTAAACTCTACATGACAATGCAAACACAAGGGGTTGAGGTTGGCTTGAAAGCTTTTTAATCTGTATTCCAGATAGATGAAATGTGGCTGATTTTCAACATTCATTGTTTTGAAAGCAATTAACACTAAAACACAGTTGGAACTACTTTCAAATTAGATTTTCTTGTTTATTGGTGTGCTATGTAATTACAAAAGAGTAATGAAACTGAAAGCAAGCTTCTACTTTGCTATCACATACATTAGAACATCAAAGCCGGCAAATATGTCAACCAAATTTATGACTTCACATATCATTTACCCCAGAACCCATTAAGGACTAAAATGTCACCCATAGTTTTTTACCTGCATGTTTCATATGCTTCCTCTGGAGCATTCCTTCCATAGCCGCACGGAGGATATTATCTATTATGAACTATTATGAACTAGTGTGTAGTTTATCTATTTCAGTTATTATCCATCTCTATTTATAGCAGTGATTTGTAAGAATGCCTTAGGAAGTAGAGATCTAAACTATCTAGTTTAAAATGGATCCCTAAAGGAAACGGACATGAAAAAAAAAAGCTTGTAAACCACTGAAAGTACCCTGAGACGTCTAATGATGAAGAAGTGCTTTGAAAGTGAAAGCAATATACTGGTTCAACTTCCAGTTGAATGCTTATGAGGTTTATGAGGAATAGCTTACAATTATAGCAGCCTCGCCAGCTTCCAAATGATAAAATACCATTGGTCCACATTTCATCAATATACGTTCTGTCCCATAAGCAATTCTGGCATCACATCACTTGATCATTTATTTTGGTCCCTGCCGGTAGCATGCAGTGACCAAAATTATTTGGATCATCAATTTCAAAGTATTACATATATGGTTATGCCTAAGGATGGATGAACTTCTCACTATTGATTTCAAAAACGATATGATTTTTGTCATCATTTCTTCTACTTCTCCCTACTGCTGTTTTTACCCAGCCTCTTAACCCAGACATATTGTGTTATTTTCACAAGCGGTATGTGTGGTAAGAATTGGCAAAAGAAAATAGTCCGAGCTCACAATTGACAGCAAATTCTGTAAATGAGGTCATACTTTTGAGCATGTTGAGAATATCACTTCATGCTGAGACCAAGTTTTCTGTGATAGAAGAATCAGTCCACTTCTAACAGTTAGAGAGCCTTTAAAATGGAGAGAAATGGAAAGGGGGTAGAGTCTAAGTTTGATCCCACTTCAGTGATGATATTCTAACCGGTTCGCATAAGTGCAGGGTTGCGCTCAACCGGAAAGAATGTCAGCACTGACCGCATCCATCTGCCCCTTCCCAGCAGTGCTGGCTGAGCAAGGTACGCTCTGAGGTGGCACATGGACTCTGCGATCTTACAGCCAATTAAAACACACCACCTGCAAGGCAATGGGTGTGTGGATTTGGTGGACACGTGGCCTGGCGGCCAGTTTTAACTGGCTGCGAGATCGTGGAGTCTACATGCCACCTCAGAGCAAACCTTGCTCACATGGTGCTGCTGGATCAGGGCAGATGGACAGGGTCAGTGCTGATATTCTTTCCAGTTGAGCGCAACCTACCAATTATGCGAACCAGCTAGAATATCATCACTGGTAGGAGGGGTATCATGACATAGAATGTACCTTTACAAATTCTTAGATCTAAATATAAAAAACAAAGCTATCAAAGCTTCTACAGAATCAAATAGATGAAATGTCTTCTGTGCAATAAACCTGAGCCAAATAATTCAACAATTGAAAAATTTTGGTCAGAGATGTTGGTCAATATACAACCTCATTTTATGGAAGCTCACCCCTTCTGCTACATAACATTCCCTGAACAGAAAGAAAGGAATCATTTTTGTAAGGAAAACAGACACTAGGGCAAATGATTTTTCATTAGCAACATCCCTACCTCTTCTAACCTTCTTCCCAAGTATTTTTCTAAGGAAAGCTCTGGATTTTAAAAGCTTCCGTGTTGAGGTTGAATTGTTCTAAGCCAAACTTTTACTAACCTTGGTTCTAATGAGAAATTTGTCATTCAAAATGCTCCAACCTTCCTGGAAGTGATCCAGCTTTGGAATAGATTATTCCAAGTGCAAAATGGAGGCCAGAATCGAATATTTGGAGGTTGGATTTTGAAATTTTTTACATACTTTTGCTGGATTAATTTCTGTTGAAGGTGTGTTCTGATGCTGGTTAGAGATAAATGTTGAATAAACCGTGTCCTTCCAAACACATACATTTTCACATTACATACTGTAAGATTTTTTACTCTGGTTTCTCCTCAGATCGTATAAATCTTTCACACTTCCCACTTCTTATTCTTTCTGCTAATTACTGTTTCTTCATTGAAATTCACATATCACATTAAAAATATTCTATGGTTTCTGCTAGCTATCTAATTTTAAAACATAAAGAGAGAAATTCTTAACTATTAGCAAGAACTGTCTTAATCACTCTCTTGTTCAATCATATAGCACACTAATTATCAATTTATCTAAGAAAAGAGAAATGAGAAAGAGACATAAGCAGGAATAAAATGTTTAGTGACTTCAATCCTAAAACAGAAGGAAAAGGAGAAAAGTTATCTCTGAAAATAATTAGGCAGATATAAGTTTCTTTGATAAAAGTACAACATTGAGTCATTGTTCTCTTTTCTGTGCCCCCTTATAAGAATTGTATTTATTTCTGCAGTAACTAATGGATCCAAAAAGTGGAGCCAGCCCCTGTGGGAAAACATTAGGATGAAGAAGAACTAGTGAATTCCAAAACACTCTAGGTATCTTTATCTCTCTGTTTTCATTTAATTGTCTTGCTAGCTTTACTGCACTTCTAAAGCTATTGTCCATTAACAAAACAAAAGGGAGAAAATCCAAATCTAATACTTCAAAAAGGAATTGATTGCATGTTGTCACATCACCAAATATTAAGGTTTTTTTTTTTTTTTGCCTACAACCAACTCTTCAGATACCAAAAACAGAGAAAATGGTCCAAATGACCAGGATCAATGTCTAAAGAGAAAATTGCAGTGTGGCCAATACCATGGATCTTCATGCCAAGCAGTGGCACAGTGGTTAGAGTGCACTCTCGGCTGCCTGCAGTTTGGCAGTTCAAATCTCACCAGACTCAAGATTGATTCAACCTTCCATCCTTCTGAGGTCAGTGAAATGAGGGCCCAGATTGTTGGGGGCAATGTGCTGACTCCGTAAACAGCTTAGAGAGGGCTGTAAAGCCCTGTGAAGCGGTGTATAAGTCTAAGTGCTATTGCTAAGTGCTATCTCCATATTTATGGACATGGTAGAAGAACCCAGGAGAATAAACCTGCTCTCTCTCTAGACACCTTCTGTCAGCACAAGACTAGAACTATGAAGATTCATATGTACTTATGGTATATCCGTATACATATTTGCATATTCATTTCATGCATATAATATCAGCTCTGCATTCAATACCATCATTCCAGATTTTCTTCTATCTAAACTAAACTAAACTATCTAAACTAAATCAGCTGACTATACCTGACCACACTTGTAAATGGATCATAAGCTTCCTAACAAACAGGAAGCAGCAAGTGAAGCTAGGTAAAATCACATCAGATACCTGCACAATTAGCACAGGAGGCCCACACGCCAAGGCTGTGCTCTCTCCACTTCTCTTTTCTCTATACAACGACTGCATCTCAAATGATCCTTCTGTCAAAATACTGAAGTTTGTAGATGACACAACAGTGGTAGGTCTCATTTGAGACAACAATGAATCTGCATATAGATGAGAGGTTGAACAGCTAACCTTGTGGTGTAACCAGAACAATCTTGAACTAAATACACTTAAAACCGTAGAGATGGTAGTAGATTTTAGGAGAAACCTACAAGAGCTCTGGAGGACAACTTAAATTACAAAAGGAGTCTGTGGAGCGGGAGGAGATAATGAAGAACAAAGAGCAAATAACAAAACGGAAAAGATCACCAGAGGGAAGCAACAAATATGCTGGGAGGAACAAAGCAAAGACAGGAGACTTCACAAAAAGGAAGCGTAGGGACGAGGGCTAGAGACTGTTTGGCTTTTGGAGATTTGGGGTTTAATGGAGATTATACTTTAGAATGGTTTTAATCAGAATAGATTAGACCTTAAATGAAACTGTCTGGCTTGCTTTTTCTAAACTTTTTATAAAAGATTTTAAATTGCATATAATATTTTATACATTTTAAATTGTTTTCCCTTTCCTTCTCTCTCCTTTTTGGTTTTAATAGTAAACATTAATTTTAAATGGTAATGCAGAGGAGAGGGACGAAGTAGGTGAACTATGATAAATTAATGATGGATTAAGCAATTTATTATAGATATTTGGATAATTGAATTGGGGGAGCACAGGGATGAAATGTTTAATTATAAAGTTAAAGTATATAAACACAGGGAAATATTAATTATGTATGTTATTGTGATTCGAGAATTGGGGGAGCACAGGGATGAAATGTTTGATTATAAAGTTAAAGTATATAAACACAGGGAAAGATTAATTATGCATGTTATTGTGATTCGAGAAAGCTCCAAACCACTCTGCGTGGACAAAAGATGTATTTTCACATTTTTCTTTTTGAAAACAATAAAAAAAATGGGGGGAGGATGTACCTCAGTGCACCCATATAACACCTTTCCTCCGTGAGCTACAATGGCTTCCAGTGGTCTCCCAGGTGCAATTTAAGGTGTTAGTGACAACTCTTAAAGCCCTTTATGGCTTAGGAGTGGGGTACCTTTGAGACCACCTTCTGCCACCTCATGCCTCCCAGTACCACAGCGTCGGCCTTTTACAAGTCCTGTCAGCTAAACAATGTCGGCTGGTGGGTCCCTGCTCAAAGGCCTTCTCTTTGGCAGCACCGGCCCTCTGGAACCAGCTACCCACGTAGACTGGGGAAGAGAGGCAGGGTATAAAGTAAATTAAATTAAATTAAATTAGATTTAACTTCTTGCTAGTATTGCTTGTTAGTCACCCATAATTATCTCTAAGGGTCATATCCTATGATGCTGATGATTCTTGATTATTCTTGATGCATGTATTTCATTTTATCTTAATTTATTTTTATTTTCTTCTTGTGTACACCGAGACCATACACACCAAAGACAAGTTCCTTGTGTGTTCAATCACAGTTGGCCAATCAAGTATTCTATTCTGTTTTATAACCGAATAACAGAGTTGGAAGGGACTTTGGAGATCCCTCTAGTCTAGTCCATCCCCTGTGCAAACAGGAAACCTTATACATTTCAGACAAATGATTGTCCAATCTCTTCTTCAACACTCTCCAGTGTTGAAGCATCCACAACTTCTGCAGGTAACTGATTCCACTGATTAGTTGTTCTAACTGTCAGGAAATTTCTCCTTGGTTATAGGTTACTTCTCTTCTTTGATTAGTTTCCATCCATTGCTTCTTGTCCTGCCTTCAGGTACTTTGGAGAATAGCTTGACTCCCTCTTCTTTAGGTATTGGGACACTGCTGTCATGTCACCCCTAGTCCTTATTTTTACTAAACTAGTACAGGGGTGTCAAACTTGCATCATCACAGTGGCATCACATGACGTATTGGGATTTTTTTCCCCATCACTAAACCGGGGGTGGGTGGGGCTAGCACATGACACATCCAGCCCGCGAGCCGCAAATTTGACACCACTGAAGTAGTGTATCCTCTTTCAATCCTCTTGCATCTGTCAAAAGGGCTGAGATGAATACTTTTCCCACACCCCAGTTACGTGATCATAATACAGCTGAAAGACAACCATTTCCCCATCTGACTTTCCAATTGTCTCATTGCTTTTGCTACGCTGAAATTTCAGTGATGGCTGCCGTGACCATTATGTGACACCCACTAGACTTGTAAACTCAGCAGCCATATTTCTCTGAGTGAAGAAGGCAGAGAATCAAACGCTCTGGCCTTTGCACTTGGTGAATTCTAAAGTCATTGGTCCTTGCAGGAATTTTGTCTTGTAGAAGATTAACAGTGACAGCAAAAGATTAATAGTGACAAAGAAGAAAAATGAAAAATAAAGTCACAAGAAATACTGAAGAACTATGCGAAGCTTGTGGGACATTCCTATTCACTATCTGCCGGGAGTCTAGGATTACGGTGATCTAAATTCTAGCAGTAAATAAATAAATGCACATGCAAAGTACTTTAAGAGTACTATATATAATACTGAATAATAGAGTTGAAAGGGAGGTCTTCCAGTCCAACCCCCTGCTCAAGCAGGAGACCCTGTATCCTATTCAGACAAGTGGCTGTGCAGTCTCATCTTAAAGGCCTCCATTGATGGAGCACCCACAGCTTCTGAAGGCAAGCGGTTCGACTGGTTAATTGTTCTCACTGTTAGGAATTATTTCCTTAGTTCTAGGTTGCTTCTCTCCTTGATTAGCTTCCATCCATTGTTTCTTCTCTTGCCTATAAGGGAGCAAAGTGTAAAGTCAGGGTTCTTTCTCTATTAAGAACAGAACTTTGGATCCTTCTGTATATGGACAATTATTCCTATTGATCTTATGCCATCTCTAGTGAACCAAATTGTGCTTTGGTTCACTGCAATGAATCCAGTCCTTTTCCATGGAATAATAAGGATGAGGGAAATAAACGTGCCCTGACGCCCTTGTAATGATAGGACGGTAATCAGGATGACTTACAATTAGAGCTGATTAACAGGGTTTTTCTTTTTTGAAGAACTTAGAGCTTTTATTCAGCAGGATACTTGGAAAGAAATTTGGAGCAGCTTGCCTTCCTTCTGTACCCATCCATCATTTCTTTCCTTGAAACTTGAAATGAAGTAAGTTTGGAAAGATTCTTTTACTCAGGGTTCACTCTGGCCAACCCTGACAAAATAATGGAAAGCTGTGCAATTAAAATTCGGCAACAGAGAAGGTATAATTATCTTGCATCACTCAGCGAGTTACCTTAGAGGTAAGCTATTATTAGTTTATGCACAGCGTGACCTACTTAATGAATTTTTCCTGGCACTGTCTGCTTTTATAACATGCTGTGTTAATGGTAGCCCTTGGATGTGGTTAACTGAACAAGATATATATATATATATCATGCAGATATAGTTACAGATAGATGGAAGAAATTCAGGTGCCAGGTTCTGACAGCTATGGAATCGAAAGGAAATCATAAGGAAAGGATCAGCAAGAACTGGGGGGAGCTAGAAAAGCATATCTCCCCTCAAAAAGCAGCTCATTAAGGAACAAGCAATGTGATATCTGTAAATATTCTAAAAAAGTGGTTTAAATACTGTAAAATGAGGTGGGTAGACTTCTCAGAAAAGCAAGCAGCATTGGCTAGAACAGGGGTGTCAAACTCACGGCCCATGGGCTGGATGTGTCTCATGCTGGCCCTGCCCCTGCCTGGCTTAGCAAATGAGGGGGGAGTTCCGATACATCACATGATGCTGCCATGACACCATGAGTTTGACACATGGAACAAAAGGCATACTCTTTCTGATATCATAAAAAGTGTGTATCCTGAGAGAATAGCGACAGTCTTCCCACAGGGCATCCAGGGTTTCTGTGTCTGCCATTTGCGGTTTTTGCATTTTTTAACTTTTTTTTATTTATCTCCAAAGTTAAAACTCAAAATAGCGAAAAAGTAAGAAGACAAAAACAAACAAACAAACATCAACTACAGACAGAACAACCAACAATAGTATTTTAAAAAGTGTGCACAAAAAAATAACAAATGACAAATATATAATTAACTTTAACATTAAAACATCAAATGTCCATCCTGGTTGAATATTGAAAAATATATCTAAAATATTTGGTATGTCTCCTCCCCCTTTTTTTTAGCATAATAGGTTTACAAGCAATTATAAACTTTCATTTTTTAAATTAAAACTTCAAATTAAAACCTGGCCCACGTTTTGTAAACATTCAGGCAAGATGAAACGGTCAGGTCTCATGAGAGATCCATGCTCCTTTCATGTGGGTCCCTTGCATGTGTGAACATATCTCAATAGTACGCCACATTCGTACATCTGGTTTAATCCCTTACTCAGGGCAGAATTTGCTAAAGCATTTCAGACAGATGACTGTTCCGCCTGTTTGGAGATCTCCAGTGAAAGGGAACATGACTCTTCATGAGGCGATCCATTCCGATTGCTTGGCAGATTTTACCAGCAGGAAATCTCTTACTTGTTTGTTATGCCATTCAACTCATGCTGAAAAGTGACTCTATACAGTTTAGAGTTAAAAATCATAAACATAAAGGATATCAAAAGCATTAAAGACAAAGACAAGAAGCAAAATGGCAAAATCAGTAGTACCTTTTCAGTTAATCCACTAATCACCTCCAATATTGAGTGCCCCCATCAATACTCTAGGCCAGTGTTTCCCAATGTCAGCCATTTTAAGATGAGTGGACTTCAACTCCCAGAATTCCCC
>JANHGC010000912.1:227917-242558 GCA_027560395.1 Boaedon fuliginosus
GGCAGATTGGTGCAGAACTGAATTTTTGTATAGAGCACATACAAACTCCCTGCTCTGTTTTATATATATATATATATCATGTAGTAGATTATATAGTAATATAAATATAATAATATACAACATAATACAAATTAAAAATGAATAAGCATGTACATGGAACTAAAGCGTACAGCCAAGCAAGATAAAGGAGTGGTCTGAAATCTTCCAGGCTTCTTATCAAGAACAAATCTAAAGCCAGCCAAGTTGAGACAGGTGATTTCTTCGCCCAACATTTCTGTATACTTTGCTGCTTACAGATGCAGTCATTTTGTCTGGTATATCTGGGGTTTATAGAGTAATGAATTCTGCTAAGAGATGTAAGAAAGCATTTAATAGCAATTCAGCTGTTTATTTTGCACAGTCAATAAAAGCGTATTGTTTTCCTAGGGCAACGCAATAATAGATGTACTGAACAGGGCACGGCTACGTATGTGCTGGTGTCATTGAGCAATGCTTCCTAACTAGAATCCCTTTCATTTTATTCCCATCCATTTATTCCCCAAAGGGAAACAGGTAAAGACACTGTTTTTAGTAAGTCAATTTGTTTTGCTCTTTTCTTTGATCTATGTAACTGTTAGCCATCTAAGATGTGCTAACTGCAAAAGAAATAAAAGCGAACAAGAATTCTGAGCTGATGGTTGTGAAAGTGAATGATTCATTGAAAATAATGGGCATTGCCAACTGGACATTAATGCAATCATAGGAATGGATAGATGATGTACAGTTATTGGGGCAATTTAAATTGGAGTTTAAAGGACAATTATTTCCTCTGATATGAAGAGGACCATAGCATTTATCTCAGTAAAACTGCATACTGATTACCTTTGATAAGCACAAGATCAGTAAAACTCCTTAAGTTATCCACTCCAGAGATGGAGACAGGACCCTTATCTTAGAGAGGGGTGGAAACTGATAACCAGAACCTAATCTGGACTGAAGCCCTACAGAGGGAATATGCACTGAGTGGATTTTAAGATTAAATTATGTGGTGTGGCTGAATGAAAAGATAGATAGATAAATCTGATTGGGCTATTGATGAAGAGTAGGCGAACCAAAATTCAATTCCTCACTAGAGCATGATGCTTTCATGGTGACCTTGGACCAATAATTATTTGGCACTGTTAGAATGGCATTCTCAACTGAAACCAGGGGTTAGGGTTAGGGTGGGACAAACAGATTGCCTAAGTTTTCTCACCACTTTTTTCTAGACACTGGAGGGTAGATTTTGCCACAAAGAGACCCACATCTGTTTGAATTTAATCTCATGTTCAACTAGCTCCTCCTATGTCATGAAAACTATTTACCAAAGAATTAATTATTGCCTGAGAGATGTCCCTTGGTTCCTCCATCTTAGTATCTTTTATATTCACCCCACCATGCAGATGCATTGGTGGAAAAAATATGCTTTTATTTCAACCAGATCCAAGTTAGATTCAAAAGTTACACAACAGTTATCCAGCAGGAATGCTCATTTTCCATGCAAAGGATCACACAAGTGTTGAGAAGTCTGATTGTGTACCTTGCTCCGTACTTCACAGGATCAAATTACTGTAATTTGATTACTTGGGAGTGCATAGATGCAACAAATGCAACACATACATTGTGGTAGCTTCATGCTCAGAGACAGCATGCCATTCAATGTCAGCTGCAACAGTGGGAAATTACATTCACATCCTATTTATGGGCATCTGGGAAGCAAAATGCTGAACTATGCATACCTGGGTTCTGGCCCAGATGCGTTCTTCTTCTCTTTATTTATTTTTTAATTGCATGGTAAGATTTAAATCCCACTTTTCAAGGCAGATATCCTTAAAGTATCAACAATCAATAGAAGCAATCCATAAAAAGCAATGAAATACAATAAAACATGAATGGACCCCTTGAAAACACATAGCAACAGCCCCCACAAGGTTAATAACATCACAACCAGCAAATTAAGAAGTTCCGCTTTTAAAAAAAGAATCATTAAAAGGATCTTAGATAATACCTGGACAAGCAGAGGAGAAGGCCTTGAAGACAATTTCTTTTTTTGCCTGACTTCAAGCCTATAAACATTTACCAGGATAATTACCATTGATCACTGTGGGACTAACTTCTGGTTCATGCTGTCAAATCTTTTTTGCTGGACATATGAAATGGCCTCGAAAGTTGATAGGCATGTATTTGCATGCGTTCAGAGGAGGGAGAAACAGTTCTCCATGGTGTCTTTTTGAGAAAAACAAAACAAAATACTAGTGAAACTAAAGCCTTAGTGGGCATAAAAATAGATAGTAACTGTCATAATATTTCCTCTCTTTTTGTTTAGGACACTCAAATTCTATGGCCACCCAAGACAATTCTGCCAGCTTAAACTGTGCAATTCAAGTCAGTGAGTGACAATCTTCCTTACAATTTTTTCCAAATTCATCTATAAAATGCATTTACTTTTTTTTTTCTTCCCCCAGTATTTCTCCAGCTGGCCTTCCATAATGAATCAAGATTACATCTTGGAATGGAAAATTGTGCCAACTGACATTATAAAGTTTTGAAATCAAAGTTGAACTATTAGGAGTTACACTTTCTACTAACTGTAAGAAGCAGCCGTTGATAATGAATATTGAATGCATACAAAATATGCTTAATAAGTAATGAGAAGTTTACACCTCCAGTCATATGAAACAGGGCAGTCTTCCAAATAATTGTCTTATACAAGTCAAGTGCATCATACTAACAGCAATATCATAAAGGGGTTAACTACCCCTTTCCTCTTCCAAAATACAGTTGAAACTGGTACAGGTAGTCCTTGACTTACAAGCTCAATTGAACCCAAACATTTCCATTGTTAAGCAAGACAGTTGTTAAGTGAGTTTTGCCAGTTGTTACATGAATCACTGCAGTTACCTTACTAACATGGTTGTAAGTCAACCTGGCTTCCTCATTGACTTTGTCTGTCAGTGTGATCACATGACCCAGGGATGCTGCAAGCATCCTAAATACATGCCAATTGCCAAACATCTGAATTTTGATCTGTAACCATAGGGATGCTGCAATGGTCATAAGTGTAAAGAATAGCCATGTCACTTCTTTCAATGCTGTGGGAACTTCAAACTCATTCACTAAATTATTGGAATCACTACCTGTACTCTATTGAAAATGGATCCCAATCAAAGACCCCATTTTAGTTTTTCCAACCTTCATGGTTATGGCAGGTGTAAAATAGGCAAAAACAGGTAATGCTGGGTGTCTTTTTTATGATATCCACAAGAGCATATATACCTTAATTGACCACCATATTTACTTGTTTAATTCTGTTTCTAGGGGCGAAAGAAAATCCCAAACTGGAAAACGATAGCCCCTCAACCTTTTTTTATAGCTGCTGGGAGGACTTAAACATAATTTTTGCCTGGGTGACTAGCTCACCAAAAATCATCCATTTGGTGAATGGAGGTGAGCAGGTTAACTAAGAGAATGGCTGATTGGACTGATGATTCAGGACCATGGTCAGCAACACAGAAGCAGCGGAATGTGTAGGCTGTAGTTTTGCTTCCCTTTATAGAGCAGCACTTGCTTTGATTGAGAGTTAAGACAGGGCCATTGACATTATGATACTTCACTAACAAGAGTTTTGCTGCATGTGCAGAAACCTCGATTACCAATCAAGCTGAACACACTATTTCAAGTGAAGAGGAGCAAAGGGCTATTTCGCTCCAGGGCTTCACTTCAAAGCAGCCCTTCAGTTGAAGTTTTTGGGAAACAAAGTGTCCCTTCAAAGATATGTGAGCTTCAATATACATGCAAATTCTAGGAACAATAAGGACATACTATGACCCATTTACCGCTGCAGTGATTTGAACAATTCATTCATTCATCTATCCACCCATCCACTCATTCAATTTGTTGAGACTGCCCATCTCAAGAAGTATTTCTGGATAATGAACAAAATTAAAGTAGTTTTTAAAAATGCATTACAAAATACATAGCAGCTGTGAATGTGTCATGTCCCATCATCATTAATACAACCAAGAATGGGTCACTGCATACATCCAAGGGCCTTGCCCTGGTTAGAGAACCAGGTCTTTAGGTTCTTATGAAAGATCAGCAAGATTTTGGCCATCCTGATTTCTGGAGGGACAATGTTCCGTAGGGCAGACACTATAGCAGAAAAGCTATAGTCTTCTAGTCCCAGCCAAACAGCATGCCTTAGCCAACAGGTCCGTAAATATGTCCATTCTGCCTGATCATATTGGACAGATACAAACAACTATCTATTGGGACATTCCCTCAAATAACGCACTTGTCTTTCAAAGATTTCCACAATCTTTCAATCAGTCTCATATGAAGTTCTTAAAAGTATAATGTTTAGTGCTGTAATCTTTGTGTCCTTTTTCAGATCTTATGGGGAATGGCTCCAAGATCTTCTTGGGCATTGGTTTAATGAGAAGCATTTATTTTAGCTGGAAGGGTCAGCTTCATCTGATTTATGGAGTTGTGGATTCATAGATGGAAAGGTAACTCCCTACTCTCCTTGGATCTGAGATTGATCCCATCTCTTCCTGAGAGCTTCTCCCATTAATCTCAGAAAGTGTTTAGTGCTGGATGTGCATTGGGGTAGACTGGATATGGCTGAAAAAAAGTGGGAAAGTGAGAATCTGGTCTGTCATATCAGATTAGGCTACTTCTACATCAAATGTTTTCTTTTTGTATGAGAATATCATTGCAACCACTTTATTATGATGTAACTCTCGTCTGACTTAGGTTCAAACTTAAATCCACTGAATCAAAAGAAAGGAAACAAGACCTGCATACTGATACATCACATTAGTATTCCTATAGAATATCAAAACCAACATTTCAGTAGAGGCTGTTTAATGTACCATATAGCATTGCTGGGAAAATGTCAGACCCAATTAAGACATAGGCTCACTAACTATACCAAAACCTTTTCTTGCCAAAAAACACACAAGTGATTGTAACAGAAAGGGGAAGCTTTTTTTTCCCTCTCTGAAATTAATAGTACATTTCTTGACTCACGGCCATAGGACAATAAAAGCTAATATTTACCAGCCATGAACTTAACTTACAGGAGAAGTCTTTTGTCCAACTAATGTCCACTGATTTGATGACCATTCATTTTCATTATTAATATATGTTTTGCAGAGGAATATTTCCTCAAAAACGCCTTTGCATTGAACAGTTTATAGAGTTACTGTGCCCCCTAATGTTCAAAAAGAAAACGCATTACTATATCTAAATATTGCATGCTCCAATTTGTTCTCCTGAAACACAATTTTGTTTCGTCTGTGCTTGGTGACTGCACATTCTTTTGGCTGTTGCTGGGACTTTGCCCCCACTTTAGCACTAAGCCCAAACCCCACATAGAATGGGACAATTTAACCCTGCTTGGTACAATGGAGGTGAAAAAATTAATGGAGGTGTAAAAGTTGGAAAGGGAATTATTTATATATATAAAAAAAAATTTGCTTAAATAAAAGAAAATCTGCCTTGATCTTATGAACCTGAACTCATGGGGATGGGGAAGGTTTGGACTCAGAAGATTCAATAAAGGAGAATATTTGTATTTGTATTTGCATTTGTAGCTCAGGTTTGAATTGTGAGTCTCTGTGAGCTTGCTTGTTTTCTTGCAGTCATTTCATTACCCAAACTGGTAACATCTTCAGTGCTCATGCTGATGATGTTACTTAACTTGGATAATAAAATGTCTTCCAGTAAACAAGCACACTCAGAGAGCACCAAGGATCATTCTCTCTCTCTCCCTCCCTCTCCTTCTCCCTCTCTCTCTTTCTCTTTCTCTCTCCCCCTCCCTCTCTCCTTCCCTACCCCCTCTCTCTCAGACACACACGCTCTTTCTCGTATGTGTGTGTGTTTGTGTGTGACCCTCTGGAACCAGCTCCCTGTAGAAATCAGGACCATCCCCACTTTACTGGCCCTCCGTAATGCTACAAAGACCTGGCTTTGGTGGAAGACCTGGAATTAATATTCCCCCACCCACCCTTCTATGTGTGTGACTGTGGTTGGATTATTATTGTGATACGTTATGATTCTTTTATTGTTGTTAGCCGCCTCGAGTTCCCCTTGACCGGGGAAATGAGACGGGGTATAAATAAAATAAATAAATAAATAAATAAATAAATAAATAAAAGCTCAATTAGAGTTAATAATTAAATTTTGCCCAGTTAGTTTGGGGGTGAATAAAAACAATAGCCTCTTCTCTGACACTTAATAATTACTATCATTGTGAATGCTCTTGTGCATGCTTTACATACTATTACACTTTGACTAAATTGTAATAGGATGCTTTGCTATTCCCAGTGTACATCTTTATATTTATTCTATGCACTGTGCGGTGTACATATGCATGCAGTAGTGTATATTTTACCAGTTTTTCCATTGTAAAACAGACTTTCAATTTCAATCTCTGCTTGATTTTCAAAATGTTTTAATATTCTTCAATTTTCTTCTGGTGTATTCTATTGTTGTTGGGTAGCAGTAATGTTGTTTTTCTCTTACACATATAATTGGGATTAGCTTCCCATGATTCTTGATCTGAGAAAGACCCAAAAGAGACATTCTTTCTGATGCCTCCACTTGCAATTTAATTGAGGTGTCAGATGGAAGGAGATTGTGCATTGCTGAAGACATGATGAGGGCATATGACAATGAATTTGTGTATTACATTAAGGCAGACTTGATTTTCAGAATGGGAGCCTAATTTTCATAGACCTTAAATCAGGAAACATGATTTATTGATTAGTGCTAAGATTCACACCACAGTAGACAAACCCAAACCAATGACATTATGATCTAATGTAATGTGTGAACATGGTGACATATTCACACACAACCTTTAGAAAAATGGAAGAGCCTCACATCACCATGAGAACTCTACTTATTCTTTTTTCTCTTTTTTTAATTGAATCAAAGGAATAATAAAAATTGCATGTAAAAATGCAGATAAAATTTTAAAAAACATTTCTCTGCTGATCAAGGTTTATACGTATTGTATTTGATAGACTTTAATACATTCATGGATTCAATAAATGTAAAGGTAAATATAAAGGTGAATTATAATTCTGATAATTATTTTTGTCTATATTAATTAAATTTATGAGGTAAATATAGCACATTGCCTATTCCTGCTTTGAAACCTGAAGGGGCTACCACTCTGTTTTTGTTTTTGTTTTCATTGTAAAGGAAATGCATCACCTCTTTTTGGGAAGAGGTCAGTGCGAAAAACTCTCTTCTCTGTTGTTCTTCACAATCAGCTTTGCCTCTGATGAGCTTGGGATCCCTTAACTTTGCTGCCCCTCCTTTTCAAAGGAAGACTTGAAGTAGAGTGACAGTTGCAGGTAGACAGCACCAACATCCCTTCTTCACCTTTGTCTTCATTTTAATGACCAGTTATCCTCTCTGGTTTGATCAACCAGGTTGTCCAGTCTGGCTAGAAGCAATTTAATCTTTATAACAGGATTGTTGCAACAAGAAGTAAAGGAGCCTTCGCTTGTCTAATCCCAAACGTTTTTTTTTTTTTTGCACAGCCAGAAAAAAAAAATAAAGACCACAAACATTTAAAAAAAGAACCATAGCCCCCACTCCCCATTTCTGGTTTAGGCATTTGAGACAAGGAAGGTTAGGGTAAGGTAAACACCTTTTTCTTTCTTGAGTCCCCAGCATTGTTCAAATGCTTGTTAATTTTCTCCACTTAATCCACTGAAGAACATCTATCATCTCATTTATCATATGGATAGATTTAGCAGATTGAACAGAAAGGGTCCAAGGCTTTGGAAGTAAATGTGCACAACACCCTACAAAATAACTTGCCATATGCAACTCTCTCATTGAGAAAGACAAAGGAAGAAATTGGGATCAATGAAGAGTAGCTTTTAATGTCAAAGGGGCAGATAATTGTGGCATGATTAATGCTTGACATTAATTATTGCATTCTTCTTCCAGGGGCTTGGAGCACTGCAGTCTATCTCTTTGCTCTTACTACACTTGTAATAGCTCCCTGAAGAGATAGCAAAAGTTGAGAAAGAGGGACAGTCACAATCAGTTTTACTTAATGTGCTTTAAAGACCAATGGGAATTAGAAGGTGAATCCAATACTTCGAAGACTCTACCACACCAAGGGAGAACCCATCTTTATCCCCGCTTCTGCAAAACAGTATCAGAAGTAGAAAAGGGCAGTCTATATTAAAGAAGGTGCCCCCCATTTAAAGTGATTCCTCTTAGAAAGAAATAGAAAATGATGTATAAATATGCCTGCTGAATGGCCAACTTCTTCATCTTAACAGTTTTCGGTTGCCAACTTCAACTCAGAAACTTCCCAGCTGAGGGATTTCCTACCCCCCATAAATGTGCGGATATGAACAGGTAGGTCTGTTTGCAAAACTGCAAAACAGAGTAGTGTTCTTTAAATAACTTTAAAAAATAAACTTATATTAATTGTCAAGAAACATTGCTAGCTTTTAAATCTAACAGAATCACAGAATTGGAAGAGATCTTAGTGGTCTTCTAATACAATTCCCTGTTCAAGCAGTAAATTCTATACAATTTCATTTATATATTTATGCATTTATCTTCTACTATAAATTTATAGTTTTGTTATTTATATAATTGTATTCCTTCTTACTTTAATTTCCTTTCCTATCCTTCCTTCTCTTCTCTAACCAATTGTACCATATTTATTTATTTATTTATTTATTTAGATTTATACCCCACTTCTCTTCCCCGGTCAAGGGGAACTCGAAGCAGCTAATGTGTAATATGTAATATGTCCTAACTTTGGAAGTATTCTGTTTCCCCCTTGTCCTTTAGAACCATTGTCAACCTATCCATTTCACCACAGTCCAAAATTTTAGTTATCAATTTTCCATCTGTCAGTAAGTTTTCATTTTTCCATTCTTGAGCAAATAACAATCTAGCTGCTGTTATTATATGTATAATTTGGTATAGAGTGCTTTTTTTAATCTTTCCCAGTATGATCCCTAATAGAAATGTTTCTGGCCTGGGCGTGGTTTGCATCTGAGCGGGATTGGTCGAGTTTTCATGGGGCTCTGTGAAAACTCCTGAAATTCTTACTTGCCAGGGGCCCGGAGAGGTCTAACCCTGACCTGTAGGGACAGGGGGAAAAGGACTGTAAACCGGGAACCGAGGGGAGTGTGCCGTCTCCCCATCCGGCCTTGTGTTTTCAAGCTCCATACTGACAAGAAGAAAAGCAGCTGCAAAGCCATATCAAGCTGGCAACCACAGAAGAAAGACTTGAAAGAAAAGACAAAGAACTGCATGGAGGTGGGTTTCGGAGCGATCTGATATGATAAATTGAAAGTGCGATTCCCAATGTGAGTGAAGATTGGTCCTATGATAATTGATTGGTGGTGATTGGCTAGAAATAAAACGGCTAATACACATGAGAGAACCCTGTGTTACGGAAGAGATTAGATTCTTTGGAAATACCTTGCAAACCAGTTAAAAGGCTCTAAAAGCCTTTTAGAGGCTTTAGAGGCAAATTATCGATTGCAGTGGCTCGAAAGTGGGCAGACTGATATTTGATTGATCATAAAGAAACAAAGAACTTGTGAGTTTGTGGTGGGAATGGAAGTAAGGGCGGAGAAGGAGACCAAGGAGAAGCTGGGCATCGCCGAGTCTCCGGAAAGACAGATGACAATAGGAGAAGCAGAGGTGCGTGCATTATTACAAGGATTATTACAAAGATTTAACAATGACTGGGACAGATGGCTTGCAACAGTAGAAGGAAAAGAGGTGCATGGAGAGTTACCTTTACTGGGAGAGGAGGCGTAGGAGACAGAAAGGCAGGAAGAAGATGCGACGACGCCAGAGCTAAAAGAAACCAAAATGGCGCCACCCGCAGAAAGGAAAATTGAACCGAAATATTTATTACAAAAGAAATTGGGAAATAAAGGAGGCCAATTGAAGTTGCAGAATCCTCAGAAAAATCCAGAGTTTGGGAAGGTTAAAAAGACAGAACTAACAACAAAGAGGAAAAGATCACTGGAAAGAGCTGTTGGAACGGGTCGTGGAGCTGATACAAGGTACCTTGGGAAGAAGAAGACGCAGGAGGATCCCTCAGAGGAAAAAAAAAGAGACTAGAGATGAAGGGTGAAGTTTTGGAGTCACAAGAAAGAAGAACATAAAACTGTTTTTAAGGTTTATGTAGATTTAGAAAAATTTTAAATTGATTGCTATAATTTTTTACTTGGTATTATTCAGGCTTCTTTTGTTCTTTCTATGTTTCCTGATGTTGCATTGGTATGAAAATGAATTAAAATGGAGATATGGGGGCGGGGGCAATAGAAATAACTTTTATATCTTAGAAGATACAGTTATGGAAAATATGAATTCAATTTAAAACACTGTTTTTAAAACTCCGTAGAGCTAGGGAACATGGAAATGTATTTTTAGACTATACAAATGATTAAATTGCAAAAAATTATGGAATAGTTATATGCAATGATGAATTGGGAAAAGTGGAGCATGAATCACACCAATGCAGACAAAACAATATATTCTTTTTAACGTTTATGTTTGAAACTAATAAAATTTATTTTTTAAAAAAAGAAATGTTTCTGGCCTCAATTCTAGTTTCTGACATGTCACTTTCCAAATCCAGTTTCTGACTTATGCCAGTAAGTCCTTGCCTGTGGGAAAGTCCACCACATATGATAGTATGTGCTGTTCATCTATTTACATTTCCAACAATTTGACTTTAAAGGAGGGAGCATTTTGGTGAGCCTTGCCGGTGTCAGATGCCATCTGTAAAACATTTTATACATGTTGTCTTTGTATGAGGTTGCGGTTGTTAGTTTATAATTTTTTGCCCATACGTGTTCCCACTTGTCCAATTCTATTGTATACCCAAGGTTCCTCATCCAGGCAATCATATTTTCCTTCACAATTTCTTCTTCCATTTTCCAATTTAACAGGAAGCCATAGTTTTTTAAATTAGTTTTTCATCTCCTTCCAATGTTATTTTATCTATTTCTTGCAGCTCCCTGTAAATTCCATATATTTCTCTATCCTTCTTATATCTTGCCTAAATTTGCGCATAGGTCCACCAATCTAATTCGGTGCCCTGATCTTTCAATTCTTGTCCGTTTTTAACCCCCCCTGTTAATTTAGTACTAGCTAATTACCCAGACTTGCTCACATTTTTTTTATTGGACTGCCATCTTCCTTCCTTCCTTCCACCTCCCTCCCTCCTCCCTTCCTTCCTCCCTTCCTCCTCCGTCCCTCTTTCCTTCCTCCCATGCTTCTATTCCCATTTTCCTTTCTTTGTTTCTCCTTCCTTTGTTCCTTCCTCCATCCCTACTTATCTCCCCCATTTCTTCTTTCCCCCTCATCCATCCTTGCGCCTTCAGTTCTCTTGCCCTCTCTCTTCCTTCCTCCCTTTCTTTCTCCCTTTGCTACGTGGTGCTGTGGAGGAGCTCCCACAAAGCCTTTCTCCCCAGCATCCAAGTTTTCCCTGGTGGTGTGACTGAGGGGGGACTTCTTGGCTGCCTGGTGGGAGCCCAACATGCCCAGCCTGCCTCCACTCTTCATGACCCAGCTGGTTCCAGAGCACCCAGAGCACCTTTCTGGCCATCACCAAAGTCTTCCCAGGCGGCGTGTGTGAGGCAGTGACTTCTCCCCTCTGGTTTTTGGCAGCTGCCCAGGCTCTGTGGCTGAGCTTTTCACCACCAGCCCAGGCTTTGCTCTTTGCCGTGGTAGCACCTGCGCTCTAGCTCCTCTGGGCTGCCCAAAGGTGTGGCTGGGGATGCTGCTGCCAGACAGACTGCCCGGGGACCTGAGGCCATTGAAAGTGGAGGAGCACAGGCATGGCAGGTCAGCTTCAGAATGGCAGCTCCATTTAAAAGCTGCACATGCGTGGTGGAGAGTTGATCCTTGTTAATTGACTACCGCCTGTTTGAAATGTGTACTTGCGCACTGGAGAGTTGGTCATTGTTTCATGTTTTCACCCCCCAAAAAGGGTGAAAAATGAACCCTACATTTTCCAGATCTTGACAGTGCATTTCTTACTATGCTTTTCTACCTATTTGGCAAATTTGAGGTAGATTGGTGCAAAACTGAAAGTTCATATAAAGCACAAACAAACACACATCCGTACCCCACCTCTCTTTTATAGATATAGATTTATAATTTGATGATAATATAATATGATAATATAGCCCTGTGTCCTGACCACATTGGTGTCTATGATAATTTTCTCAGCTGCCATTAATATTTAATTTGTGTTTTATTGTTTTATGACTGCCCACAGTCACTTGGTGGAGAGGGGAGGTTGTAGAAATTGAATAAATAAATGAATAGTATTTTATTTGTTTCTCAAACTTTGACACTATGTTCTGTGTTCAGTATCACTCAAGGATGTCTTCAAGGAACAGTAAAAGAAAATCAAGATGGTAGCCATGACAGCACAATCAAAATTCTGCCCATTTTTATGGATGTAACTGACGCTGTTGTTTATTTATTTATTTGTTTATTTACCAAACATATTTCTTAACTGCCCATCTTCCTCAGGTGTGCAAAAGACTTTATTAACATTATCACTTCAGTATTTGCATGTATCTGTATGATTGCATCATAATAAAAATGAAAAAGTAATATTTCAATTTTTATCAATGTGTAATTACAATATTTAAATATACCCAACAATGCATACATACAATGCTTTTAAAATATTAATTTATTTTCCTTGAAGATTGAGATTGATTGTTTGGGGATATGTTCAGACATCAGGAGACAATGAACACAGTATGGTCATGGGTTTGTCAGTCTAGACCTGTGTTTCTCAACCTTGGCAATTCTAAGGAGGGTAGACTTCAACTTCCAGAATTCCTCAACCAGCTGCGATCTGATTCATAAATTCCCTGCAAAAACTCTCATTTAAAACATGTAAGAATGCTGAAAAATATGCACAGATAATCCTAAATATTTTTTTAAATATTTTCCAGTTCCACCCCAATGTGAAATAATGAGCCTTGAAGAACTTTGGTTTGACAAAGACTGCATCTCAGCAAGGGCTGGGATAGTTTTCACCTACAAATCCATGAGGCCCTTTAACAATCAGCATTCTGGGAATCCTTAATGAAAAGAATACACCTGAGTTTCTCCTGAGGAAAAAAATAAAAGCAAAATTATGTCTTAGCAAACCAGGAAAGGTTCCAACAAGGTCTTCTAAACAAAAATCAGAGTCTGCTTTGGTGGTCTGTATCCCATACAGCTTCTGGAGTTAGTGCTAATAATTCAAGTCTGGCAAGAGCTTGGAGCCACCCTTGCATAACTCAGTCAACAGAGAGAACCTTGGTTTTCCTTTGCCTATGTAGCTGCTACTTTTAAATTCACAAATTCTTACAGACCCCCAAATGGAGAATAGTGACACTTCCTTCCCCTGGACTTTTTAAAAATAATTCCTGACTGGGGGGGACTCTCTTCAATTAACAACCACCTACCGCTACCTAATGGTAGTGCCATTCTATCATGCTTTTTCTCTTTAACCCCCACCCTGCCAAGATTAATCTGGTTAATTGGCACCCAATTAGCCGGTTATGTACAATTAGTAAGGTTCCTACAAAACATCTTTGTAATAAACTTGCTGATTGCATGATCCAGAAGGACATGCTGATGATTGAAGAAGCTGATTTCAGATCAGGTTGTTAGACCGTTGATCAGTGTACAGTCTTGCACCATCTGCTGAGAAATATTCACATTTCCCAGGAGGGTGTCTTTATACCATGTTTATTGACTTCAAGACAGGTTTTTTTTTTACATAGCTCTTTGGGAAGTCTGTGGTGAGAGTTAGCTGCTTCTTCCATTGATTGTCACCTTGTTAGACTGACAATGCTGTTGCAGTTTGTTTTGGCCTTTGTAAATGTGAATTTCATCTTGGTGGCACAGTGGCTTAGAGGTGGAGCTATCACTTCACAATCAGAAGGCTATGAGTTTGATCCTAGGTAGCGACAGATATTTCTATCTTTGGGCGTAATGAGTAAAACTCTGCATAGGCATCAGGGAGGGCATCCGGCCATTAAATGCTCAATTCCATTCACTCAACCCAACTCCACCTGATTCAAGAGTTGTTAAAAGGAAAAAAAAGTGAAATTCAGCCCTTCCCTTATCCACTAGGTGATCCCTATTTTACTTGGTGCAGATAAAATTGCCTCTTCATTCATATCTCAACTTGTCCTCGGTATTTCAGAACAGGAGCATCCTTTTGTTCTAGGGCCATGATGGCGAGCTTATGGCACGTGTGCCGGAAGTGGCACACAGAGCCATCCTTCTGAGCACACATGCTGGACTTGTAGTGGGCCCATCCACCCGCCCCTGCTCTATGCTGGTATTGGCTTGCTTGTAAACACAGCATGCATATGCAGGGGGATGGGGGAGTATAGGGGTTGCAGATGCAAGCATGGGGGTGGGGCAGCACTCCTCCACCCTTCTGCACATGTGTGCTGACCCCCCTGCACTCCCCTGTCCCGGTGCATGTGCATGCAACCCCCGTGCTCCCCAGCCCCATGAATGCGCATATGATCCCCCTTGCTCCCCTGCCCCCATGCATGCATGTGCAACCCCCCATGCTCCTCTGCCC
>JANHGC010000917.1:120360-132310 GCA_027560395.1 Boaedon fuliginosus
CGTTAAAATTTAACACTAACAACACAATCATACTGCAATCATCCAAGGGCAGTTGTTAATTCCAGGCCCTCCGCCATTTAACAAAAGAAGACAGCTATGATCACATATTGCTCCCAGAAGCATGAAGCTGAAGGTACCAGCCTGAAGACCAGCCTGAAGTACCAGCCTGAAGATGACGAATGCGACCTCGTTGAAATGTCACCAAGACACTAAGAAATGTCACCCATTTCCAATGGACTAACATGGCTCTTCTCCAACAATGTCTACTCAGCATAGGAACCAAAATTAAAGAATCCACAACTGAAAGCCTTTCAGATGTTGTTTCAATTTATCCAATGAAGTGTTCACCTCTCTGGGGAATTGATTTTATGGTTGAGCTACCTTTTAGCCTTTCTGAAACTTAATCTATGATTGCATATCCTGAACAAAAGACAACTGGCCCTGACTTCTGTGTGGTATGCTTTTAAGTATTTAAAAAAGACTACCATATTCTTTCTCAATTGTTTTTCTCAAAGACAAATATACTCATTGATCTTTAGGGGGCCCAGACTCTTATCCCCTAATGAATTTTTGATGTTCTTTTCTGCATCTATTCCAGTTTCTACTAATTCTTCCCAAAGTCTGGTTTATTCAAAGTGAAGTCTGACCAAAATAAAATAAAGTGAGAATGATTATTTTCCAACATGTAGAAATTAAAACTTCTCTTGATACAAATTAATGTCTAGTTTCATTTTTGCATCTACATTCCCTTCAGATTAATATTCAGTTCATATCAACTACTACTTTATATACTGTAAAAAAAACCAAACCAAGGATTATTACTACATCAGGTTGCCTCACTTATTACCTCCCAAATCATTTAGATTAATTACTCCTAATTGAAGAATTTAGAAAGATTGAAACACAGGAGTGGAAAAAAGGGTATTGAACAATGAAATGAAAGAGGGGGAGAAAAACTGTTTATTCTTAATTTGCCATAACAGTGCTATATTTCTAGCATGGGAAGATGTATGAGATAAAATTGCACTGCAATGACTGTAGCAAAATATGGGTTTTTATTACAGTTTCATAATAAATATGAGTATAATGTGCATTTCAAGCATAATTTATTTTCATATAAAATTTCTATGCAGAATGAGAATTAAGATTCCTTTGGAATTTGTTTGTATGGATTACTTTATTTTAAATGTGCCTCTGTCTATTGATTGGCTGGTTTGTCTGTGTTTATTCCCCCAGCTCTAAAACAAAATTAAACAGAAGTATAGTGTGTAAATTGCCAAAGAAACTAAAAATGTCTAGCACAGATGAGTTAATTAAGAACTTTATTCTATTAAAGTTGTCACTGTAATTCTGGTGCATTTTTAATGTGGTTCCCTAGTGCATTTTATCACCTCAAAGACTTGCTTTTATTATGACAGTTAAATCAAGCTTCCTTAATATACCAAAATCAAGGCAGCCACTGGAAGACTAAATTGAATGCTAAGAATGGTGTAAATGATAATTATCGAAGTGATGAAAAAGACAGAATAGCTTTTCTTGATGTGTTGATTCTAATCTAAAAATAGACTTTACCAAACCTCTTAACTTGTCAACTATGATCATGAATGTTCCATCTACATTTAATGACAGGATCCTTGTTCTAAAGTTTGTAGTGGCTTGTTGCAGAATATCTCCTACAGAGGAAAGGAGTTCTAAAGGACTGCCATAAGCATAGTAAGACTCTCTAAAAAGGTATGGGACTGAGATTTTGGTTGCATTAGGATTTCTTTGCAGTAAAGGACTTTGAACTTCCCAGTGATTAGAGTAGAAACAGTGGAAATAACTAAGAAGAGATGGTCAAGCTAGTCTCTAAAGCACTTGAAGGTAGAGAAAGAAGCAATGGATGGAAACTAATCAAGGAGAGAAGCAACCTAGAACTAAGGAAGGATTTCCTGACAGTTAGAACAATTAGTCAGTGAAATGACTTTCCTCCAGAAGTTGTGGGTATTCCAACATTGGGATTTTTTAAAGAAGAGATTGGACAACCATTTGCCTGAATTGATATAGGGCAGTGAAGGTGCAGCTTTTCGGCACCGAGTGGCCAAACTGGAATGTGCACATGAATGAGCACTGGAGCATTACGTAATGCTAACAATTGGTTTGCTTTGTGCACGCTTTGCACGCATGCACACCAAATGTGCATTGCACACTTGTCTTCCATTGCAAACTAGCAAGGATACTGACCTTTTTCTGCAGCAGCTGAGACGACAAACAGCTGAGGCGTGGCAATCCGTGCTGCTGCGCCAATCAGCTGTGCTTCAAACAATGAAATAAAGAGGTCAGAATAGCACATGGGCGGATGCGGGGGGGGAGCAAGTGAAGAACCAGAAGAGTACCCGGCGACAGCACATGTGCCCACAGAGAGGATTCTGCGTGCCACCTCTGGCATGTGTGCCACAGGTTCGCCAACACTGATATAGGGTTTACTGCCTGAGCAGGGGATTGGACTAGAAGACCTCCAAGGGACCTTCCATCTACGTTCTCCTGTTATTGTGAAATGTTTCTTCACATATCCAATCATATACTTATTCTAATTTGCCCAACTCGGCATAGAGGATTGTCATTTTTACTGTAGATTTGGTTTTGCTGTTCCATTTCTATGATAAACCATCTGTACTTCAGCAGAAGAATGTGTCTGATTCCCATTACTAAAGGACTCTGTGGGGAAAAGTCACAGATGGGAATGTGATTATTTTGCAAATAGCTAATCAGGAAGTCCCTCCCATGGGTGGAGAATGAATGCCTACAGGTATAGGGCATGGGTTATATGATTAAAAGTGTGGGATTAAGCCATAGCAATCAAAATAAAACAGTATATACTTGTAAAAGATTGATTATGAAAAAAAACATTTTAAAAAGAGAATAAGGGAATAAAGAATCAGTTGCCTTGTCAGTTTCCTTTGAGAGCAATTCACTGTTTAATCAAGGGACTAGACAGAGGTCACCCCATTCTTCCTATGTTTGATTAGCAGTCATTACTTGGAATTATTGGTTGCAACTGACTCCTGAACAATACCTTCCCATGCTGATTTGGTCTGTTGCCCAAAGCAATTTCTAGTGATCTCTGCATGCTAGGAGAATGTTATACTCCGTGACATTGTTTTATTTTTCTGAACTGTATCTTGGAATGCCACACTGTAATTATGGGATTGCTCAGAGCTTTCCTTTCAGTCAAATATTTTTCCTCAGTCCTAATGCTAGCCTTTTTCAAATTGTCAATCAATCAATCAATCAATCATTAAATCAAATCTTTATAAAGCAGGGTGGAATACAGTTAATTACAAAGTATAAAAGTATAAAAAAATATAAAATGCTAGAAGATGTATTAAAATAGAATATATGCAAAAGTGTCGAAAAGAATCTGAAGGGGGGGATAAGAGCTTTAGATCAATGTATGAGGAACATGATGTGGAAGGCTGTATCTATCAAAACACAGAACATTTTAATTTGGTAAACTAGATGCTCATTAAGTCTATTTTATAGCACAGGTCATCATCTGATGAATTTTAAGTGCTGCAGCACAGGACCTCACAACACTGTATGTTGTATCAAGGTTGATATCTGAAAGCAGCAGGGAGGTGTAGAATTGCTCTGTGCACCCTAGGTAATAGTGAAATGCAGTAACAGTGAAATGAGACTAGAACATATGTCTCAATAATACAGGCACTGGAGAAGCATGTGCTCGGTTGTTTCTCTGTGTCCAGAGTTACAGGGGCATTGCCTCCCTGAGTAATTTTTGCCCTGTATTGGCCTTCAAGGATTGCTGAAGCGAGGGCATGACATCATGCCAGACTAAAGACCCTCTGGTGTTTAGGTACTTCAAGTTTAATTAAGTGTGCCATTGGGGGAGACAGAATATCTGTTGGGTTAAGCATGAAGGTTAGATCCTGGCTAGACCCAATTGGCTTTCTGTGCCTGCTACACACTGTTTAATAAGTGCTTTGGTCTCATCAACCCCATGCCTAGTAGAAGACCTACAGTCCAAGAATGAGATTTTGGTTGTCATCACCTTTTTCCATGTGGACTAGAAATCATTGCTCAAAATTGATTAGGCATGATTAGACCAAGGGGGGGAAATGATATTCTGACCAAGTAATTGAGGATAGTTACACACACTCTGTAGGGTAGCTTAGTGGCTAAGATGCTGAGCTTGTCGATCAGAAAGATCGGGAGTTCGGTGGTTTGAATCCCTAGTGCAGCATAACTGAGTGAGCTCCCGTTACTTGTCCCAGCTTCTTCCAACCTACCAGTTCAAAAGCATGCAAAAATGCAAGTAGAAATATAGGGACCACCTTTGGTGGGAAGGTAACAGAGTTCTGTGAGTCTTCCGTGTATAGTCATGCTGGCCACATGACTATATGATGACTTCGGAAAGCGCTGGCTCTTCGGCTTTGAAACAGAGATGAGCATCGCCCCCTAAAGTCGGGAACTGACTAGCACATATACGTGAGGGGAACCTTTACCTTTACCTTACCCACAGTCTAGCCTCTACTTTCATAAGTCATTTCTAGTCTCAGGGAAGTATTGGAAATATATTTCGGGACTTTAAGGGGTGATATAAGAAAATTGGATTGTATAAACTCTAATGGTGCAAAATAAAGGAGGGGCCCTCCTGGATACCATAAAGAAGCTGGCTATTAACTTGGCTTTGAACAATTTGAGTGCTGCAGGTATATACTGGCCACTTCTTATCTTGAAGATTTAAGGATGGCAGATGAACGCCTCTAGGCATTTTCAGCAATGTAATCCCCATGGGTTTTCCTACTGCTGAAGAATGGAGGACAACCTCCAGGTATTTGAAATAAGAGGGAAGCTTATTCTTGTGGCCATCCAGATGTGGTTCTTGAGTATTTTGGCAAATGCTGTGATTTTTTTTAATAATTGAATTCTATGATCTTCCTTGCAGTACTGTATTAGTGCTTTTCAAGTTGAAAGCACACAGGTTTATTGTTAATGGTGAGGTTTGATTTTTTTTTGATTGATTGATTATTTGCAAATAATAAATATGTAGCCAATGTGTTTGCATCCCTTGAGGCAAGCAAAATTCAATCAGCCAGAAAACAGGAAGGGAGGCAAGAAAAAAAGGAGAGGGAGGGAGGGGGAGGGAGGGAAGGAGAGAACATAATGACAAATCAGCAGGTTGCCTTTCTACATTGTACAGAAAACCAGCAGCAATGTTTTCTAAAGACTTTAGAGCACAGCATGGATTTGAATGTATAAAACAGCAGATAGAACCAGGGAAGGAAAGGATTTTATTGCCTAGGAAGGTTGTTGACCCCTAATTTACACTGTAATGAAAGTGTCAAAGTAGTTATGCTCAAGAGTACCTCACTTAACCAAAGTCCTTCAATGTGAATTGTTCCTGTTGAGAATTTGGTATAATATCTGTTAGCGACCTGTTTTATTCTAATTTCTGTAATTGCAGATATTTATTGATCATTATTACCATTCTATCTATGTTGATGGATGGAATTTGCATTGGTTATTCCTAGTAAATGGATAGAAGGTTCTTGAACATGAATGAAGATTTATTGGAAAATAATAGGAAGGGAAAAAGAAAAAGTGGATGTCCATAAAGTTTCATACAAAGCAGCTGTAGAGAAATGAGGTCAACCGGAAATACGAAACTCAGACAGTAAAAAGTCTGTCAGTGAAAAGTAACAGCAAAATCTCCAAAAGAATGGAGATTGGAAGCTAAAGAATTTGCTGAAAACTGTAAAAGGTTAACAGTATAAGCAGCAGCTGAATGAGTCCTCGATAAGTTTTATGCTGACCAAGATGAGAAAGAGTTTTGATTTATGTAGAAATCCACCAGGCTCAAAGAGAAAGGCTCTATGCGAGTAGGAAACTTTTTACAAATCTTAATATTTTTAATAGTAAAACTGAATTGTGCTCAAGTTAGATATATACTGTACTTCATTCTTTGATCGTTCAGTATCTCCAATTAACAATTCTGCAGTGCAGGACATGTATCTTTGCCTGACACAAGGAATACATTCATATAAACAGATTTCGGCCTTAATGTTGAGCTTATTAATTGCGAATTGATTATACTTTCCAAAATATTCCATTTTCTATTCCACCTTTCTTCTGTTATCCCCCTTTTTTTCCCTTTCTCCTGCCAACTTAGCCTCATACTTAGTTCCTACAATATTCTGTGGATTTAGGTTTTTTTTTTTCTATGAATTCCCAATAACTGGTGTTATCAATGCATTGCTTTTACTGTCCATGGCTGCTGCTACAGGTTTGCTACAGGTACAAGTAGGCCTCAAGTTATAACTGTAATGGAACCTGCCCATGATGGTCATAAATTGTGATTGCCCGATTTTATGACCTTTATTGTGGCAATGGGTAAACAAATACTGTGGTCATTAAGCTAACAATGGTTTGCTATGGGCCAATTTTGCTGAAAACTGGAAATAAATGCTGATTTTCAGTGAAACCATTACAAAAGTTGGTCACGTGACTGGGGTCCTGTGATTTACTGCAAACCAGAATTTACTTCCAGTTTTCAGCAAAACCAGCCCATAGCTGCAAAGGCTATAATGGCAAGCCAGTTATAGAGTACCTGAAGTACAATCACATGACTGTTGGAGAGGCAGATCTCTGAACATCAAATCTGGGTCAAAAACATCTCCCAGGGAAGTTTGTTGTAGCTTTGAATGGTTGCTAAGTGACCAGTCATAAATCGAGATCTAATCTAGTTATTCAGAGAGACCCTTGCAGCAAGCAGAAGTTTCATCAAAATGATATTTGTGGAGTTGTCATAATTCAAACTCCATAGTCCATAAGTAGTTATGTCCTGAAATCTGACACACGTTTGTTAAGTTATGGCTTTTGCACCATAACATTATGATATGTCCATGGTCATTTGTCTCCATCCTCTGAAAGCCAACAGTATTTCACTCCGATCAGCTGGTTAGTTTACATAAAGTCTGAATTACATAGTATGTGAACAGTACTTTATCCATCTTCATCCTGATCAGTTTTGAGAAATCAGAACAAAAGGGGGAAGAGACAGCTACACAGAAGCAATGTAACAAGGAGTTTTCATACTACTTGAAAAGACCCATGTGCACGAAAGAGTTTTTGTCTGGATAAACCATTAAGAGAAATATGGGTGTGTTTATTTTTAAGCACAAGTTCCAGTCCTGTTCAAACTATCTAATTTGTCTGAAAACAGGAGAATGAAATAAATACCAGGTAGCAGCTGATCATGAGTCATTCTTCACTTTTCCAGATTTAAAAGGTAATATGCAAATAAGGTTATTTTAAATTCAGGAAGCAGAAGATTTCAACACACACAAATAAATAAATAATTGTACTCACAGCCCATATTTTTTTCAAGCTGACCCAGATGCAGCATTAGAATGATACTAAACTTTTCCATGTGTTCTGAATGCATGATGGCTTCTGCTGAATAGGGGAGCATTCGCACATGCAGGCAGGCCTTTATATTGCTAATATTTCCCCATAAAAATGGAAGGAAAGATTAGGATACCCACTTAAGATCAATTAACTGTGAATATGCATTGTCTGTGGTCCCTCCAAAACATTTACAAAGGCAGCTTTCTTCTTTCAATGTTGAGAAATCTGATTTAAACCATACGAAAACTAGATGGTACAATGTATATTTATTTTATTCATTCGATTTATACCCCGCCTCTCTTCCCTGATCAAGGGGAACTCGCATATTACTCTAGCAAACTAATAAAACACGAAGAATGGCAGTCATGTAGCAATCAGCAGAAATGTTCACCTGGGAAAGTTTGAAGTCAACAGAAAAAAACAGGAGGTAGCTTGAAGGTCTCATAGAATCTAGTGACAGCTATAAAAGAGCAATCCAGTAGATTCAGCTAATTTTGATACATGCTTGATTATTAGTAAGGTCACCAATTTTTTTCCAATGAAAAAAAGGACACAAATAAATTGAAGAAAAAAAAATTGTGAGTCTACTGCATGTGTATGTGCCATGTTGTGTTTCGGTAAGAAGTAAAGCCACTTGCACGCGGCACTCTCTCTCAAGGTCTCCTATGCAGAGCACATGCGTCTCATAATCGCGTCTTGCTGCACTGTACTGAGCCTTGATGAATCATCATGTCAGATACAAATAAGTCGCATCACATGCAACGGATCGGATCGGCATCGATCGAATGCGGAGATTTACAGATTAGTCTTCAAATATCAAAAAGGAGGACATGCAGGATAACACTTTTCGAGGGAGGACAGAACTTACAAAAGAATGACTGTCCTCCCTAAAGGAAGGTGAGTGGTCACCTTATTATTAGAACATATAATAATAGGGATGGAAGGGACCTTGGACATCTACTCCAGCCCACTGCTTAATCAAGAGATCCTATACCATAGAATTCAGGACAAATGGCTGTTCAGTCTCTTCTTCTCACCCACACCTTCAGAAGGCAAGTTATACCATTGACTAATTGTTCTCACTGTCAAGAAATTTCTTGGTTGAACATGGTTTTGGTTGAATCTCTCTTTAATGACCTTCTACCCATTATTTCTTGTCCTGCCTTCAGGTACTGTGGGAAATAGGTAGATGTCCCCTTTCTCTGTGATAACCCCTCAAATAATGTAATAAAATATAGTAAAAATGTAGATTTTACATGTACAGTTTATCATGTGGAGTATTTCCAACCAACTGTTCGCCAAAGTATCTGGCACTATATAACTGAAACAACAATGGATGGTTTGAATGAATGGTTTGGAGACCATTCTGATTAAAGTAACAGTATGTATTGACTGTGCAGATTAATCAGAAAACTCATATTTCTACCAAGACAAATTGATGGTATTAAAGCTATAGAACAGAAATAAGATTTTTTCCCACTCCTGAGAACTATGTGCTGCAATAGGCTACATTAAATATCCTCCGTTACTCGCTTCTTTGATCATTATGATGTGATATTCTTTCTCTTAGAAGAGGAAATAAAATGAATGACCAATGGATTTTATTTATATCATAATGCTATGAAGGTTATTTGATTTTAGAGTTTTTAATGTTATATTTATGATTGTAAGCCACCCAGAGTCCTGTGGGATGGGGTGGCATATACATTTTATTAATAAATAACTTTTTTTATTAATAAATTTAAAAACTGCACAATGACCAGTTCCTATTGGTCATATAAATTCTAAATCTATTTATTCTAATAAATAAATTCTGCACTAAAATATTATTCCAAAAATTATGTACCCAAAAGTGCCCACCCCCCAGTATTCCTGACATTTTACCTAGCTATGGAAAATCTGTGAGGACTGCCAGAATTAAATTTATAGCATATAGTACCTCCTCCAAAAGAAGTTTAAAGTAGTTTTTTTATGCTTTGTTAACACAGTACTACAGGAGTAGCCTTTGGTGGAGTGATAAAGCCGCTCTTTTACCGTGGCTCAGATTAATGCAAAACTATTTTAGTTTTTAAATCTCTGCTTTAAACTTGTGCATGGAAAATTAAGGGAATTGCTGACAATCACATTGCAGTAACCAGAGGAACAACAAAATAGCATTTTCTTTAAAATTAAATAATCAGACATGACATATTGCATGTTAGACCTTGACTTCCACAAATGAAACTTGGAATTTAATCTGCTGTCTGCTTTCATGACCATCACAGTGTTGCTCACTATGTACCACTAAAAGTGAAGCCTTCGTGGTGGAGGTTGCAACTAGCCAGCTTCCAGCTCAGGGTTTGTCATTTGCATGGATCAAATTATATAAGCTCCCCAATTACCAGTGCTTCTTGGTTGGCAGAAGTAATAAATTAGCTGCACCTTCATCTTCAATGTCACAAAAAAGTAATGCCCTCTAAAACATGGCTTGGCAGATTACATATTCATTCACCATCATTTTTCAGCCTTGCATAATCTAATGAAGTCAACTGTTTATAAAATTTCTAAATAAGTTGCAGATTTTACAACATAGAAAAAAATTATGTCTTGCTTTTATAACAGGGCAATGCAAATGGATGGGTAGCCTACTAGCAAGATGAATTTTAATCCAATCTGGGGACTGCTTTTGAATAAAAAATTGAAATATGTAGATAATATTTCAGCTATACTAAATGTCTGGGAATTTCTGTGCTGGCATTCTCTTTTTTCTCATTCCAAATCCTCCCTGGCAATATTGTTCCAAGAAGTAAAAGCAAACATTTGACAGAACCTCTACACTTCAACACAAAGAAATTCATGGTGAGATGCAAATCAAAATGTTTACAAATATGAAAAATCTACTGGAACCAAAGCCTAACCATGAAGCATTCTTAGGGACCAAAGTCTACCCATAGCAAATAAGAAAATAATTAATCAATAATGTGTGAAATGTGTGAACACTCATTAAATTTGGCAATTATTTCCAGCCCCATTATTGGCCTATTTAACCTGTGATAATATTTTTGCTGCTTTTGCTAGATTATATAGAGGGCTGAGAAAATGGTCTTGAATGGAAGGAAAAAGTATCTGTATTGTTTGTCTCTGTGGCACACTGTTTATCAGGATTTTCAAGCAGAGTAAGCCTTGCTTCAAATAATTAGATTACTATGGGGTCGGTACTTTGGGGTCGGTACTTTGCAATGTTCTAATCTAATGTGCCAAATCTCTGATTTATCTTTTTTTAACTTCAGTTTCATATCATACAGGGAGGAAGAGCTGCTATCAAAACAATGTCAAAGAAGAGAGTCTGACTCTCAGCCAGTAAAGGTCTCAGACAAGCCCTTCCCTAGTTCTTACCAAAATAAAGGTAGGGAAGGGACAAGTGTCTTCTGACCTGCAAAATGAGGCATTGAATTTCTAGTCTGATCTAACCAAAGCCCTGACAGGTTGTAAGCATTGTTTCATATATTTTTTAAAGTATACTTGTATTGCTTTACTATGTGAAAAGAAAAAAAGTAAGAAAAAATAAACAAAATGTAAACATAAAATTAGCCATCTTCTAGAATGTTAAAATTTATACAGGGGAAAAAAAACCCTCTGCCTTATATGATGTGAAACTGAACTTCAAAGAGATAAATCACAGATTTGGCACAATAAAGTCGAATTACAGAGTACCAACACTATAGTAATCTAGTTATCTGAAGCAAGGCTTACTCTGCTTGAAAATCCTGACAGTGTACCACAGACACAAGGAACACAGACACGGTTTTGAAAGTAAATAAAGACACTCAAGATGAAGGGACTTATCAATTGGGTCTACTTCATAGAAATCCTTTAATTCTTTTTTAAACATTCCTCATAACCCTGAACTAATTCACTTGCTCTTTAGTTTTGTATTTATTGATCCGTATATTCTCAGGCAGAAACAAGTAAAACATATTGCTGGGAGAAATATCTTTCTGGGTTCAGTTCCAAGTGGGGAAAAACATTCTGTAAACATGGAGGCTATTTGGAAAGATGGTTTAATGATGGATAGAATCACATGCCTTGGAGAAGCCACTGAGAGTTCCTTGGTTTTATACCCTCTCTTGGGCTTTGAACCTGCCCCTGTACTTGCAGCAAGAAATGCATCCTGATTGGTTGCTGTCAGAGGTCATAGCTAGCAATGTAGGCTGTCTGAGTGCCAAGCTTGGTTGAATCCTGCTGGCTGATGCAATGAAAGGCTTTGGGCAATGGGTTTGTCCTTATTTGGGTCTGAGAGGGCTAATCCCATTATGGTTCTTCCTGAAAAAGGTATATATTTCCCCGTTTGGGGAAGAGACGCGGGATATAAATCTAATAAATCTAATCTAATCTTTGTTATGCAGAATAGACTGGCTCAGGCCTTTATGGCTCACTAGCTGATGACCCGGCCTTGTGCAGGGTGGGGAAAAAAACACACACCAACTGCTACTTAAACGCACAGTCACATCACCACCCTGCACAAATCAACTCAGTAGCCAAGACTCTCATCTCCAGAACCAAA
>JANHGC010000917.1:162700-178883 GCA_027560395.1 Boaedon fuliginosus
AATAAATAAATAAATAAATAAATAAATAAATAAATAAATAAATAAATAAATAAATAAATAAATAAATAAAATAAACCCACATCTGAATTTCATCCTTTCCTGTGACATTGAATCTCAGAAATTTTCCCTATATAATATTACACAAACATGCATCCAGACAAATGGGAAAATGCAAGCAATTACCAACATTTTCTTCAATACCAGTGTGGAGAATCTTTCTCAAAGAATTATGTTTTAAACTGCAGCACTGCCACAAAAGCCAATTCGTACATGGATTACAATGAAGTATAGAATGCCTTTAATTACTCAGTGAAAGTTTATAGCAACAGTAATTATGGAAGTGCTCTTTAATATATGAATAATATAGGCAGATCAAACATCTAGGTTCTGCTGCTATCTGACTGATTATTTAATCTAAATAATCAAGCAGATAGAATGATCTTGTATTCAGATATTTCATGCAGTTTATTGTTTCACATTCTTCACATGAACTGTTTTAGATTAAAAAACTCTCACTGGATAGCACATCTATCTGATAAATATTTAATAGGAATTTGCAATCTAATACTACAGTATGTATTTGCTTAATCCAGTTCATTTTAGCACAAAATATTTAGCCGAAGTAATTAGTTAACATCATTTATTTCAAAGGATTTCAATTAGGACCAGAAAACCTGTGGGTTCTGAATGTTTCAAAACAACTAATCCAGTGATGAGCAATGCTGAATATTGCATTTTGGTGATATTGGGAAGACTACAAGTTCCCAAGTTCTGGGTCTGGGGAATAATGCATTTAATAAAGTAATAGATCTGTTTCAGTCATAAATCAGATGCATAGCAATGGTTCCCAATCATTCATATCTTAAGTTCCATCAATCACTTTCAAAGAACCTGGCTTTCACTAAATTGAGCATGCCCTGTTTTGTTTTCCAGTTTAAGCAGGTTAATGGTCTCCCATCTAGATTACTATTGAATAAATACCACAAAGGGATTTGTTCCAATGGCAAATAAGCACAATACTGTATGATGTTTCTTGGAGTTGATGTAGTTCTATTTGTTCTCTTTGTAATCAAGGAACAAGCAAAATTAGAAAGTATATTGGAATTGACTTTTTCTCCACTAAATTACTGTGATCTTACATGTGATACAACACACCCTCAACAATCAATGCACTTTGTATATATTTCCCCATTATTATTATATTTCAGTGAACAGTGTCAACATTGGATTATTTTCTGTGAATGTTCCCTTTTTATTTCAACTGTTGTCATTATTATTGTTCCAATATGATTGGTACACAATGGTTACAATGAATGCTTTAATCTAAATGTATCATATTGTTTTCTCAAGCTAGTAAAGTAATAATAAACAACCACAGCAAAAGCCTTTTACTTAATTAACTTCTTTTCATGTATCATTATTTGTTAATCTATCAAATATTTTAAGAATTTGAACTAACAAAAGATTCACTTTCCTGTACCTTAGGATATTCCAGAATGGTGAGAAATCATTTCCTTCACAAATATTAAATAGCTGACATATTCTATTGTAGAGAAATAGACTGCATATTTTTATAGTAGTGGCTTTCAAACTATATCCGCAAGCATTCTGGGTTTGTTTGGAAATTTGTCAGGGACTTAGCAGTGAGAGTCTTCACAATGCAGATAAATCTAGATGGAATAGAGCTTTCCCATGGTTACTGATCTAGATTATAAAAGGACTATATACTAATGCCAGAATGTTCTACAGAATCTTGTTTGAGAATTTTTATTAAATGTAGGAGAAGTTCCTTAGCATGCTCCTTAAGGGGCAAAAGTGGCCAATACATAAACATGTACATATCATTGATTTATTTGAAATCATTGGAGTAGTGAGAGAGCATCTTCATACATCTATACAGTCTTTGAATACAAATCTATTGGTTATTTCAATACTATTTCAGAGGTAATAACATTTGATCCCTCTAATCAAAAAAACAAAAGATTTCCTTCTTAAGACAGCCCATCCAATTTAAAAAGTATGAAGCTGCCTGAAAAAATATACAAGAATTATCTGACACATAGTTTGATCTAAGAAATTATTTGTTAGTTTGTTTGTTTATTGGATTTATACCCCGCCTCTCTTCCCCAGTCAAGGGGAACTCGAGGCTGCTTACAATATTAAAAAGTACAATAGTACAGTGATATAAAAATAGTTAAAAATTATAAGCTTCAGAAGTACTCCTGACTTGAAGAAATAAAGACTCAATATTGTCTTTCCAAAATTTAAGGTTTCTAACAGTGGGGAATAAAAAAAACTGTTCTTTCTTTTCCTAACAGAGTATTAATGCCATTTATTCCTCTGACCCCTAAATGCTTATATCTGAAAATTCCTACAAAAATCAAGAACAGCTTGAAGGACCTTTGAAACAAAATGATAAAATACAGACCTGTTTTTTGAAAAAAATATTCTGAAACACGCATACACACACATTCACATTTATTTATTTTATTTTTATTTATTTTATTCGATCTATACCTCGCCTCTCTTCCCCGATTAAGGGGACCTCCAGGCGGCACATGCACAACTTTTGTCCTAAGGTATTTATTTATTTATAAAATATTATTATTATAATTTACACAGTATTATATTACATGCAGGATGATTCCTCACCTACCTGACTCTCTGGAAATTTGTATAAAAGATTCCATGCCTTTTTCACCATAGCTGCCTTCAGAAGCCAAGGTGGAAACATAGTTCCATCCCAAAGCTCTCACAATGTCCACCATTGCCTGTGCTTGGAAGGAATCTGGAGGAACAACCCGTGAGAAGAAATCGTAGCGCCGGTCATCACTTAACTCTGGTGCAGTTGAAGCATAACTGATTTGGGGTATCTATAGGGAAAAAGAAAAGTTAATGGGACTTATGAATTGATAAACTCAACACATGTACAACACAATTAGTTTGAGCCGTAATACAATTAGCCTTCCAGATGCTCATCTGTTACTTTCTATCTTCATCAGCCCTTAAGTGAAAGTCAATGAAGCTATCTTTCAAATAATTTTCATCGCAAGAATACTAATTGGTAGGTATTATTTCTATCAGCCTTGAACCCCAAACTTTCATTAACTTGTTTTTAATCAAGGATCCATTTATGTATTTGCCTAGATTTAATTGCAGATAAACCTGAAGTAAATGCAGCTGGTGAAGTACTGGTGAATTGCCCCTAAAGTTTAAACATCTGTAGTGATTTGATATTTGAACTTCCTCAGGCTACTGTATGCTGCCATCATTTTGCAGTGGTTATCATCCATTTCATTAATAACAGTTGTCTGCAAATAACAATAAATCTAGTTAATCAGACACTACCACCTCCAGCATGGTGTCTCCCCAAACAAACTCCAGTCATTTAGTGAGGTAGGACACTTTCATAGAGCAGTTTGATTCTTAAATAAGAAAAATGGGTTGCTTACTGAATACATTTCTTTTGGCTCAGCGCAGCACACTTTTGACAGCCAAATCAGAAGCGCGTCCACAAAGCGGGTAACCAGTGAACCGGGAGAAACCCATCCCTGCTAACGGTTCTCTGGAACCTGTTGGAACTGGCTGAATACCACCTTTGGATGTATAAGCAAAATTCTAAGGTGTTTTAAATACAATAAGTGGGGCTCTTTTCTCTGCCTTTTAGTGAAAAAAGAAAGCCTTCATCCAATAATATTTTTCCCAACAATATCCCTATGCCACAAATTTCTGAAAGATTCCCTGAATATTTGAGATATAAACAAACAAACAAAAAACCTTCTATGAAATAGAGAGGGAAGATCGCTGCCATACTTCTACTATTAATGTGTTTGTAGTTATTTAAAACATTTATATAGCTGCTTGTCTTCTAACCAACTCTGAGTATCTCACAATGCATGTATATGGATGGATGGATGCATGCATGCATGCATGCTAACTAATAAATCCCATTGTATTAATTAGTCCAGATTCCAAGTAACAAATCAAACTGTTTTTCAAATTTATCAAAAAACAACTATCTAGATTAACAGAGAATAATTTAACTGCTTACCAAGGGGTTAGATAAACTTATTAAAAGTTTACATGATTAAATTGTTATGGAATCACATCCAGAACTATACATCTTTTGCTTTTTACTTTAGTGGAAAAAAAATAAATATAAGTATGGAGACTCTGCAAAAAATATTATTATACTTTTAATTTTTTCTCTTGCTTTTCTCATTTTGTTCCAATACATTTTGCAGCTTTGTAGTCCATTTTTTATCATCTCTATTCCCTGAAGGAGCATTGCCATTCCTAGGTACATAGTCATCAATTTAGATGTACAAAAAAAACCAACATCTACTCAAGTCAATCTTTTTTTAAAAAAAACTGTTTACTGTAAGACTGGTTCATTCGCCAATTTGTTCCCAGGGGAATGCTACATATCTGTAAATAAACAGATAAAGGTAAAGGTTCCCCTTGCATAAATATGCTAGTTGTTCCCGACTCTAGGGGGGGTGGTCATCTCAGTTTCAAAGCTGAAGAGCCAGCACTGTCCGAAGATGTCTCTGTGGTCATGTGGCCGGCATGACTAAATGCCAAAGGTGCATGGAATGCTGTTACCTTCCCACCAAAGCTCCCTATTTTTCTACTTGCATTTTTCATGCTTTTGAACTGCTATGTTGGCAGAAGCTGGGACAAGTAACGGGAGCTCACTCCATTATGCGGCACTAGGGATTCGAACGGTCGAACTGCTGACCTTTCTGATTGACAAGCTCAGCGTCTTAGCTACTGAGCACCGCATCAGTGTATATTTGTAATAAATATAAATCTGAAAGAAAATCTTAGGGAACCTGAAATTTACATTTTGCTGGGCTCTCAAGAGCCTTTTGATATAGACATGACACCATTGTTGTCTGTATAATCTTGCACATTTATTGAAATATCTACCCATCTTTCTGATGCTGGCTTCAGATGATCTCTGTATCTCAGATAAAACATGCATAGTCATGAAGGTAACAGAGATTAACCCAAAGTGGTAAAAGAGGAGGAGGAGGAGGAGGAGGCGGAGGAGGAGGAGGAGGAGGAGGAGGAGGAGGAGAAGGAGGAAGAGGAGGAAGAGGAATAAAATAAAGGTTTTGTCAAACTCCCAAGTAGGCACAAATTAGGGTTAAGCTCCCCAAAGATTTGAACAATACAATTAGAACTAAATATTAGTTTTATTTTAGAAATGGTCAACATTGCAAACTGTTGACAACAATTGAATAGTTTGATAGTTTGATGGTGAAATAGAACTTACATACATTTCTAGTGGATATCTAACACTCTCTGTTTCCATGCCTGCCTTTCCATACACGTGCATGTAATGTAATATTTATTTATTTTATTTATTTATTAAATTTGTTTGCTGCCCATCTGGCCATGGCAAATGCATTTAATAAATAAATTTGTATTTAGTTGATAAATATTTGACATCCATTTCTCAAAATTATTCATTTTAATGCAGTGGTTCTCAAAATTTTCTGTCTCAATTATCTCCTTTCTTTATCTTAAATAATGTAAAAACCATCACAAAAAAAAAGAACCCAGAATCAAGTGTCTCTATAGTGATGGCCCCAAATTGAATCCTTGACCTACAAACAAGCAATTACACACTGTTCATTACCTCCATTACCTGCCCAAATGACCCCAATTTAATAGGCCCTGCATTAATGGCTTTTTGCATGTTTCTGAATTCCTTGCCACTTAACGGCATCCTGACTGCAAAGGGGCAGAATTAGTTTGGAAAATGTGTATGTTGTGATATTGTGCTGTCTTAAGGATGCAGAAGGTAAGGGCCTAACCCAGATTTGTTGCCCTTGCAGAAACAACAATAGAAGCATCTGCACCAGGGGTGTCAAACTCACATCATCATGGTGGCATCATGTGATGTATCATGTTTTTTCCCCCCTTTGCTAAACTGGGTGTGGGTATGGCCAGTGCATGACACATTGACAGCCCTGATCTACCCTGTTTTCCATTTCAAGGGATTTCATCACTAAGTTTTTCTTTCTTTGCATGGCCTTAATAAGGTCGGATTACCAGACAGGGGTGGGAAAAACTGAAACCTGAAGGAACCACAAACTACAAGATATTTGGGGAAGAAAGACAGGTTGAGACAAATGGGTTGTGGAGAGTCTGCAAAATAAAGAATTGAATGTATCATACAAAACACTTATGGTCTCTTTATTTACTCCATTTGCATTGCTGCTGGCAAGTCCACTAAGTATTGTTGCTACAATATTTTCTTAAACTCCGGCTGAATTTATCAGTTTTGAAACCATATATTATCACAACAAATCTCCATGGAAGAAGTCATGAACATCAAATCTAGTACAGGACTTACAACCACAACTGAGCCCAAGATATATGTTGCTAAGTGAGACATTTGTAAAGTGAGTTTTGCTCCATTTTATGACCATTCTTGCCATGGTTGTTAAGTGAATCATTGGAGGTGTTAAGTTAGTAAGATGCTGTTAAGTGAATCTGAATTTCCCATTGATTTTGCTTATCAGAAAGTTGTAAAAGGGGATCATATGACCCTGGGACATTGCAAGTGTCATAAACATGAATCAATTGCCAAATGTATGAATTCTGATCGATCCCAGGGATGCTGCAATGGTCACACAAAGTTTGAAAAATGATCATGTCACTTTTTTCAGTGCTGCTATAACTTTGAACAGTCACTAAATGAACTGTTGTAAATTGAGGACTACAGGTACAGATTTGCAACAAATTCACCATGTTAAATGAGAGAATCATCATTGCCATCAGTTATTATGATCCTTACAAAGTTGGCTGGTAGATTTAAGAAACCACCTTATCCTCAGTTGATTCTGGTTAGTAGAAGAATGCCTTTATTAGTGAGGTCAACCCATTCAACCTATCCAACTTCACAGAGATGAGTAAAATAGAGCAGCTTTTAATCTGGGAGCACTGAAATTTAATTTAATTAAGATGTGACGCATACCAGTGGTGGGAATCAATTTTCTTTACTATTGGTTCTATGGGCATGGCTTGGTGGGCATGGCTATACCGTCACCCAATCAGAGGTGGTATTATCACTACCGGTTCTCCCGAAACTGTCAGAACTGGCTGAATACCACCTCTGATGCATACCCAAAACGAATATTGCCTTTTTGGTATTATATCATTTCTAACTTTTTCTTTTGTGCTTCCTTCCCTCCATTGAAAAGCAAAATTTGGATCATGTGGGTGAAGGATAGGGACAATAGAAAAATGAAACAGACATGAACAGAGAATGAGTAAGAACATTGTTAACCAAGATAAATATGATAGGGGATTTAGCTTAACATATAATAATTCAAAGATATAGAGTTCGCTTCTAAATCAATATTGTAACAAAATCTGGCACCAACATCTCTTACTGAAAATAAAGGAGAAGGCAGCTTACCATTGAAAGTTATAGTTTTTACCAGAAGAGGAAGCTGTATCGGTTTATTTGCTAAATGGAAAATAGGCAGCATCTCCATACAAACACAAAAAAAGTAGACTAAAGTGTTCTTACATCCCCTGCTCCCCCCTATCCCTACTCCATGAGTGAGTTAGTCTGAATTCAATTTATTCTTCCCGGGTTCCGAGCGTGTCAATAGTTGTAAATCAAGAATTTTGGCTTGAAAACAAACTACTTTTTTCAAGAAACATAGAGTTCCATGGATGGCTTGTATAATAATTTTTTAAATCAATTCTCATGGCCGAGAAACCCATAATTTTTGATGTCTTGAGAAAACCACAGAAAATTTGTAGCTGGCTGATTTATCACTTTCCTTTGAAATACAGCTTCCAGCTTATATATAAAAGCTAGTTCGGTATTTGCTAAAGTAGAAATGAATTTGTAGGGATGAGAGGAAATGAAATCTCAGGGTTTGGGAGGGATTTCTATTGATGCCTGCAGGTACTTACTTTTTTTTTTATTGTCACATAACCAGCATGGTTATTCTTTCTAATCAGAAGGGAATAGGCTATATATGGTATATAACTTTATAACAAACGAAGAAGCAAACATGGTGACATTCTAATGGAAAGCTTCAATAAAATGAATTTCATTTTCACTCTAAAAGTCTGCTAAACACTCTATCTTTGTTCTGAATGCTTCTGCTTCATGTACCTGCTTATCTGTTCTATCTGTGAAGATAAAGGTTTTTCCTGCAAAAAAATGTTTAAAATATTACAAGAATATATGATAGGATTCTTATTATTATTATTTTAAAAAATGCAATGATTCAGTTCACTAATCAAATGCAATTGATTAGTTCTTAAATCTAAGGAAATGAATCTTTGTTACAGCAAGTTCACAAATCATTTCCTTCTTTAAAAATACCATTTTTTGATCATATTATAATGCTTTTTTAACTGTGCATGATGTTTTAAGAGATGATACCCTGCTGCAATGGAAATAAGGATGTCAACAGAGCCATTTCCAAATTGAAGTTGAATAAAAAGAGATTGACAAGGAAATGGAATTTGCTGAAGCAAAGTAACAAAGGCAATCATGGTTAATTCACACATTTTCATAAAGGAAATTTTTCATAAAGGAAAATTTAAGAAGCTATGAGTAGTAAATTTATTGGACAGTCTCTAGGACTATCAGGAAATACTACCCCAATGTAAATAATTAGAGCCACTTTGGTCTAGTGCAGGGGTGTCAAACTAAAGACCCGTAGGCTGGATCTGGTCTGCAGGGTGCTTAGATCTGGCCCAGGGGGCTACCCTGGAAACAGTGAAGCACTGGCCTGCGATGCTTCTTCCAGCAAAAACAGAACTCAGGAGGGCCACAAGCAGCCCTCCCAAGCTTCGTTTTTGCTGGCAGAAGGCTGCAGGAGGATCCTCCTTGGCCCCACCCATGCTACCACAGGTACCCACAACATGAATGACATTGAGCTGGCCACACCCACTCTGGCCACACTCCTTCCAGCCCCCAAGGTCAACACAACCCTGATGTGGCCCAGTGGTCTAGTGATTAAGACACCAGGCTAGAAAGTGGAAGGAGATGAGTTCAAGCTGCCTTAGCTATGAAACCAGCTGGATGACTTTGGGCCAGTCACTCTCTCTCAGTCCAACCCACCTTACAGGTTTGTTGTTGCAGGGGAAGTAGAAGGAGGAAGGTGTATTGGATGTGTTTGAAGGATGGAAGATAAGTAACCAATTAAGCATGATGACTTGTTCATGAAGAGGCTGCAACTTATGTGTCAGATCCTGAGATGAAAGATACAAAGGCAGAATTTGTCTGATGGCCTCACATCATCATGCAATCTCATCCCAAGCTCTGATCCTTTGGGACATTTATGTGAAATTATAACACAACACAAGGGGAGGAGCTTGCATCATGATAGCATAAGATTGTTCTGATATCACACAAAGATTCCACCGGTTTAGGAAGAGGTAGTTTATAAATGAGGGGTGGAAGAATGGGATAGAATAGGACATGGTATGAATTAAAAAATGTGAAAGGCATAGAATCAATTAAGGACACGTTATGTGGATCAGGATATAATCAAAGAAATTATAATTTCAAAAGCTGTGAAGTAGTGTCTAGCACTATAATAGAAGCAAGCAATTAAATGGAAGTTAAAATATCTACTATTTGCATTTTGTTCTGGCTAAACTGACCCCATTAGAACTTGGGATCCAGGTATTAAATTCAGTCAATATTTCAGTCAAGCAAGATTGTAGAAATGCTGTAGAGTCTAGGGGATTTTATTTTTCCCATTTATTTCCCAAGCAAAAAAGAGAAAAGAGCATTGACCCTTGTGGAAGACATAATGCAGAAAACTGCTATACCGGGATGGCTATTTTGAAAGATGTGTGGCTTTTTAAGAAATTAACCACTGCTTCTATTCCTGTTACCATCCTTCATACAACAGCTTACTGGCTTGTGATGAAAATCTTGGCAATAAGTGACATGCAATCATTTCTATTATTAGTGGGACCCAAAAACAGCATAGTATGATGGTAAAGATGCCACATTTGAACCAAAGAGCTTGACCATTGAAGTCACGTTGGGAGCAATCATGATCTCCCTCAGCCTCAAAAAGTTGTGGGAATAAAATTAGGAGATACTTTTCCATTAAGCTATCTTGAGCACTATCAGAGGATAGAGCTTACTTCCTGCAACAGCATATAATTTCAAAGACATCTACCTATTCTAGGTCCTTGGGAACCTCAATAGTTAGATAAAATGCCAAGTCCAATCCAAATATCTGACTGATTGTTTGACCAATAAAAAGCCTAAACATCTGGCTGGCTATGCAACCAGCCATAATGAAAATAATACATCTGAGACACTAGAATGTCCATCTCCAGACATATGACTCCAAAAGCCTCCTATTTAATTCTAGCCTGATAAATCTGGAGCATGCTACACATATGTTTAATATGAAGAAGCCATTAACTTTCCAGAAAGCCAATATATGGGTCAGAACAAGATACACTATGACATAATAAGAATCCTTATTTTGGAAGGCAAATTAAGGAACAATGTCATATCTCATTTCCAGACATATTCCAATGCCACCACTACATTCCTTATGTAAATAGGGAATCATTATTAGACTGAATAAGAGCAATAAAGGCAAGCCCATTTTGTCCCATATCTAGAGTTATTAGAGTCCAGCAAAAGGGGGAAAGTCCTCTTTTTCCCCCTCATGTCCTTGTGAGACATCAAATATTGTCCAGCTTTTTGAGTGTCTTTTTTTTGGGACTCTTCAAAAAGCAGTCATTCAAACTTCTGTGTATTGTGACCTTGTAAATTGTCTGCTTCTTTCTTTCCATCATCCATCAACAGACTTGACAGTCTAGATTTATGTTATTTATTTCATGATACTAGCAATCGGCTTCTGTCTTGCCCCTTCAAATCTATGATCACTGTAGCCTGAACATCATGTGACCCTTACTGGATTCAGAAGAGGACAATTGCTTCTCTGAGGAGGAGGGAGTTCCGGCTACAGTAGGAGGTGGTGGTGATGGTGGTGGGGACAAGAATAATATTAAAGAACTGCAGTGATTCACTTAGCATCTGTGCCAAGAAAAGTTATAAACAAAGCTCACAAAGCTCACTTAACAAATGTCTTGCTTAGTAACAGAAATTTTGGGCTCAATTGTGATCATAAGTTGAGGACTACCTGTAATTTCATATACATAGAGGCTGAATTTATATTTTTCTGGTGACTGTCTTTTCCTCTTCCTCTTCCCTCCAGCTCCTTCTTTCCAATTGTCCATTTCCTCCTTGGCTTGTTCAGATATCTGGTATCCATATCATGCTGAAGACAAGAGACTAAGGCTGGAAAAAGTAGTCGAAATATCTTGTCTCAAAGCACTCTAGAGGAGAGGATCTATGTTTCTTTTCCTGATAGTACCTATTAGTTGACAGCCAGCAGAGGTTTTAGTCCTGTCTTAGGTACAAATCTAACTGGTTAACATCAGGTCAGTCACTTTTTCTTGGAGACTTGTCCTGGACACTTACCAGGAGTCAAGACTGACTCAAAGGCACCCAAAAAAACCAAACAATCCCCTCTTAGTTAGTAATTCAAACTCAAAGAATCTCCAAAAAGCAATGACAAAGATTGAAAAGACAACTTGGATGTTTTACAAGAAATTAGAAATTATTAGCAATGTGTTGTCTTCATATACAGTAAGTCATAGCTTCGCTTGAACAGCAGGGCCCTCTCCATGTAATGTGCTTCCAAATTTGCTTTTTAAAGGAATTTATTTTCAATATACATGCTTTCCAAAACCAAACAGTATACAATATATGGTCGGTATTGCCAAAAACACACAGAAATGTTTGCGGTAAGCAGGTGAGCTATCTACAAAATCAATTGAGGTGGTCCCCTTGGTTTTCTTGAATTTCTTGTATTTGAGGATTTTCTAAACATTGTGAGCAACATAACAGATGCAGTGAAAAGTATCTTCGGGAGATGAATACAACTTGAGCCAAAATGAAAGAAATCAAAAGGTTTCTCATAGTTGACTCTGATATTTGTCCTAGTAATTACTGACTTGCTTTGCCCTGTTCTTGTTGTGATTCTTCCTACCTTGCAAAGAAGTACAGATGTTCATAACAACATAAATGCAGCATCTCATAGATCAGAAATTAGTAGTATTTTTTTTTCTATTCATCTTTTGTTTTTGTTACACAGGTGGAATTTAACAAAAGAAGACCAACTTAAACTTAAAACAGAAGAGTTGTCAAGAACATTATTTATAAAATAAAAAAAGCAATTTCTTGAAGAATTATATGCAATTAAGATCATGCATATGTGTATTTGTTGTCATATTAATGAGTTTCCACTGAGGTATTATTAAGTGCACAGTTTGCTCTAATTTTACTTTCAGCTTTCTATTAAATTTTATTGACATATGTAGTTTCCAGGCAATAAGAGGGAAATGTACAAAAACAAATTTCTAACCTTTTGATATGTAACTTAGTATTAATTTCCTTAAATGAAAGCAATGTCTGATTTTTAAATAGGAGCAAATTTGATTTGGGCACCAAAAGGACTAGAATAGTTGATGGGTGATTAACACCATCCATTCTGAATTAACTGGCATCTTTATTCACAGTGATGTAAAAATGTTCTTCTGACAAAGCTTAAATATCAGATTTCAAAGATGCCATTTGTTTTCTAATTTCTTTATTCATCACATAATAATAAGCTTTGGCATTTCATCTGCAATAAAAACTTCTTTAAAAAAACTTCTAAATTAAGACTAGTTTAAAACTTCTATTTCTAGAACACTGATAGCTAGCAAGAATAAAAATGTATAACTTCTGTTCTTAAATGCCCACTAACATGATGTAAGTCCAGTGACCTGCAGTGCTTTATTACTGATATTTGTAGCTCGAGATTTGTAATGAGGGATTTCAACAGGCACATAGACATAAGCAACATCTACATACCATTCAAGGAGATAATCATAAGCAAAAAAAAAAGGTGTGATGACCCCGGGCTGGGCATGAAAGCAACGCAGCTGGAATGAAGGCTTAACTCCCTTTTATTGCTCCAACTTTTCCCCCCAAAGTTCCCATAATTCACTGTAAGTCTAAGAGCAACACTCCAAATACACACATGCACCTCCACTAGTTCCTGGCTGCTGCAAGTCCTGAAAAGCAGTCAGTTTCTGAGAGCAAACACAGTTCAGGAAATTTGATTCCAGGAAGTCCTTGCCACATGGAGGGGTTGCTGGGGCTGCAGCACAACCTGAAGCAGAGTTGTGTTGCTGAATACTTGCCCATAGCCAGACCTGAGAAAGCAAGGCTAAGCACAGTAAAACAAGGTGGCAAGATGTCAGTAACTGCAAGCATGGCTGGAAAAAGATGCTTGTTCCTGACAAATGTCCTCCCCACAGCATCTCTTTAAATCTTATTCCGCAACTGAGCCTTGTGACAGGGGTGGGGTGCCCCTCCCCTGAGCCGTTGGTTCACTCTGAACTAATCCCATCTCCTGTCCACCCTCTGCGCTCGAGGATCAGGCAGAAGAGGCAATCACTCCCCTCAGGAGCTCCATCGCTCCTTTGTTCCACTGCCTATCTTTCCCTCTTCTCCTCCCTCCCTCAGTCATCCTGCTCCCTTTCTCCATCACTGGCCACCTGTCCAAGGCTCAAGGGACTTGGGATTGCCTCATCCTGCTCCCCTGGTTACTCCTCCAGGGCCAGCGAGGCTATGCCATCCTCCTCCAGGGGCCCCGGCTCCGTCTCATCCTCCTCCTTGGACCCAGGCCCGATGAGGCTATGACAAAAGGGAACAAAAAGTCCAAAACACCTCTTCACCAGTAACCAACACCCAGATGAGCAGGGATTAATGCCAAGATTGACATTAGACTAACAATCATGAAGCAAACAATACTCAAATCAATGAACTGGCAAAGAAGCTAACAGTAAGCAGCCCAACCAAAGAACCCCCAAGACCACTTCCAAAAGTGGTCTTACTGACAGCAAACTGCTAATATATAAAGTGAGAGCAAATCCCACTCCCTACTAGATGATGTTATCTAATTTGGGTAATGAAACATTTGAAAGAAAACAACAACAGAGAGCACCAAGGATCCCTCACTGCATTATTAGCACATCATTTTCCCTTTACATTGTTATATCTGAAAGTCTGTAATCCTAGTAAGAACTGAGAAATTCCAGAATGGTGGCATTCAAAGCATGTGCATGGTTCAACAGTATAAAAAGGGTTGCTATCTAGTGTGATATTTAATCTGTGTGTTTTGTTCTAGTCCCAAAGGAACGTTATTTCTCAGAGAAAAAGGGTGGAAAACAAATGCCTGATCAGCTCCTGAAATCAGCTTTATATAGTTGGGATATTCCCCAAAATCATAAATCTTGTTTGGAGCATATTATGAAAAGGGAGAAAGGGAAACTCCCACTGATTCATGAATGGTTCAAATATGTTAACTAAAAAGTGAAAATTTAAAAATATTAACTATTGTACATTATATCCCTTACCTATACAATATCTGCATGGAAGATGGCATATTGCCTATGCAGAATAAAAGCATTGTGTAGATATTAAAGTTATTGTTTCCAAAGAAATTTATATTGGTTTTGTGATATCCTCTTTATAATAATTCTTCTAAACTTTAAAGCATTTCCAGTTTACAAATTTTGTCTCCAGTCTCCTGCCCATGTTGGACACCTACTATTTTTTTTTTATATTCAAGCAGAATCCTATGTGCTAACATCTGGTTTCCTGTTTTGCTATCTCCACTATATAACAGATAGGAAATAGAGTATTTTTTGCAGAAGCAAACAATTGTTACAATAACATCAAAACTGGGAAATACGTAATACATAAAATTAAAAAACAAAAAATAAAAATAAAATAAATAAAATAAATAAAATAAATAAAATAAATAAAATAAATAAAATAAATAAAATAAATAAAATAAGTTAACCAAATGACAAAACCACAGACTGTTTTCAGCGGCAACAGATGTAAAAACTGTAAGGCAAAACTGTTCGGGCCAACGCTGAAATCTGATTTTTTTTCTTTTCAAAATATGTTGACATGAATTTCGGTGAGAAAGGCCAATAGGTGACTACACCATTTTTATTTGTGGCTTTGACCTTTTCAGTCCCCTATTCCTATGATTCACATTCACATTCATTATGAATAAAGTCCATAGTTTTCACTGTTTTCATTCCACTCAATTAGAAACAAACACTCCTCTTGCTAAGAGCCTCCTGGTATAAAATGATCAAACACTGCTGAGGGTAGAGCACTTAAATGTACTTTAAAGCATGAAGGAGTCAGATGATGTAGTTATAGTGCCTTTAAAACCCATTATTACATAAACAGTTGAGATAATCTAACATAATTATCTACAATATACTACGCAACCGTTTTGCTCATCTGCAAAGCTATTAGGTAAAAACTCTTGCTCTTGAGAATCAAATAATGTGGAATGTTCTATTTGAAAAATGCAGCTCTGGTGTGCAGGGGGGTGGGGTTAGTTTGAGGGCCCATCTTCCTTTCATTCAAGGCCATGGGGCATGCGGGGAGAGTTTTATTTCCACCCCCCAGCCTTGATTGTGATGTGCTTACTAAATGTAATAACCTTTCATAGGTAATAATGGAATGTTTAGCCAACTGCCATGCAAAGGGTCAGTTTTTGTGATATTGTAATTGAAAATCACATACTACCATTGTGGCATATAGACTGTGTGTGAGTCTCTTCTGTGAACATGCCCACAGAATTGAAGGTTGTCATGACCAACTGTCATGTAGAGGCTAGAATCTAGAATAAAGCTACAGACCAAGGATCTTCAACAACAAGAACATATTTATTGATTAAACACAACAGAGTAAGCGACCAGTAGAGTGTGCAGGCTCTATTTATAGGGGGAAGTAGGAACGCCCCCTTCTAAGTTGTGTCACCATATGATTGGTGAGCAAAATTGTGTCACCATATGATTGGTGGGCAGTGCCTGGAACTCTTATCTGAGTGACACAGGTTAATGAAGCATACAATCTGGCAATTCAAGATCAGATACTTTTTGGAACTCCAAGATTACAAACTGATGACATTTCAACTTACTAGTAAGGTCCAAAGTTGTACAATAATATATATATATATATTTGTTTTCGTAGATTTTCACGGGTGTAGGTATGCAAGTCTTGGTTTAATCGGGTCTTTTC
>JANHGC010000917.1:199055-212625 GCA_027560395.1 Boaedon fuliginosus
TAAGCCGAGGGTGACTTTTTCAGCATATTTTGGGTGCTGAAAAACTAGGCTTATACTCGAGTATATACAGTATATTGCATTTTTGGCTCATGTGAGCACCTTATGGTAAACGATCTGTACATCTCAATAATACTTTCTGATTAAATATGAACTTCTCCAGGTTTTATTTGGAGCATGCCTTAATAATTAGCTTTAAATATCTTTTGAAGCAGAAGAAATTACAACCTGTCCTAGGAAGAGAAAAGACTACTCAGGAGAACTATATTCTTTCCGACTACATGAATATTACTATAACAATCCAAACTAATGTTACCAATTATGACTGCTACCATACCTTTATTGTGTTATTCAAATTGTATTCAGTTAACTGAGCAGCAGTGAGATAATGGTTATTATTATTATTTTTTAAAATAATTAGTAAGAAGTGTTCCCAGTTATTGCACCAGCAGCAGTAATTTTTCAGAATTGCTAAAAATTATCGTTTTTTTCTGGAGCAAAAAGTGGGGTGTGAAGGATATCAAATTGGGGCAGAGACACATAAATCATAACTTTGAAGTTTCTATCAAAGATGGTTCTTCAGGCCATATCCAAGGGCTAGCAATAGGCATGAAAGAAGAATGCCTGCCCTAGATTTACGTATCATCTAAACTAGTTGCTGTTCAGCAATGTAAATGGAAAAATGTATTGCAATCATTTTGTCCTTGTCTCAATATTAACTTTTCATAGAACAGAATTCCCTGGGTTAAGTGCTCTAGTCTTTCATGATAGGCTTTAGCCCACATAATTTTGGTGCCCCCCCCTTTAATCTTTAGTTTAGTTCTGCAGATGCTATACAGGAATTTGGATATAAAGCAGGAGAAATGTGTTGGAACCGGTGTGGGCACATTGCCCTGTAAGCTATATGGCAAAAATAAACTGCTTGTTTGAGTTAAGAAAAAGTATGGATATTTGAGTGATGATGTCCTGAAGCAAAAGACATGCTTGTGGTTTACAACAGACACTTATGCTGTACTGAAGCATGCTGCACAATATACAGCTCCCTAGATATTGCTGAACATTGCTTAAATATTCCTACCTGTTGGCCCTATTGTTGAGTCTACTGGAGTTACAGTTCAGAACATCTGAAGAACTACATATTGAGAAAGCCTTATTGAACTTATGCAATAGGCTTAGCCAATCTTTGCTTAATGGTTATTCAAACTGGTTGCATAACATATTTTTCAGTTTTTATTGCCTAAACAAGAGCAAAGAGAACTTTGGACCATGAGTGAGAACTTCAAGAATCGACAGAGAAAAATTCTAAACAATGAAGTTGGAAAGAAATGAAATGCTGAAGGTACAACCAATGCTAAATAGCCCAGTAGACTTTCACAAAACAATTAGCACACACATTATAGCCTTTTTGTAGGGTGAGCTGGCTAATAAGTCAGTATTCTATATATGTAATCATAGAAAATATGGGTGGGGGAGAGGCAGTGGAGAGAGGAGTTGCAGTCTAATGCATTTTGCTGTTGTTGTGTCTACTCTTGCTTACATTTGTGCAATTGGATATTTTTTGAAAATGTACCTTTTTCAAAAATTCACATGATTTGTTAGAAAAAAAACATTTCATGTTCTAGACTAGAAAAGTAAGGGTTTTCCTCAGAATAGATACTGGTCAACTTAGATAACTATTCTGTACATGGTAGCATCTGAGCAAAGTTTCATATGGTATCTTAATAGGAAATGGAATGAAATATCTATAAAAAAAATACAATGGCACCTGCTAAACCAAAAGGGCAAATCATTATTGAGAGTTCATTACAATTGATTCCGAATGAATCAATTAAAAGTGTGTTGCTATCATCACAAATTCTAAAGTTTAAAGCATATGTTTATATCCCATGTTGTAGCATTGTGTTTAGATAGAAAGTTAGAAAGCAGGATGGGAGGGGAATTGTTATTAAAAAAAAATAGAATTATTATTTTTTCTTCTTTACAGAAGAGATGTATAAAATCTGGCTGTAAGATTCTCAGAAGGCTTGCATGAACTCATATCCATTTTATGAATATCAACACTTAAAGTCAATAGCTCACCAATAGTGGTTGAAGACAATGGGCTAGAAAACAAGAGACCATGAATTCCAATCCTGCCTTAGACAAAAATCAGATGTGTGACTTTAGGCCAATCACTCCCTCTCAACCCTAGGAAGAAGCCATGACAAACCATTTTCAAAAGTTAGTGCCCAAATAAATTGCCTTGACTTATTCATGTAGTTGCCAGGACTCAAGACTGACTTAAAGACCCCTCCCAATCCATACCCTACAATATTACAAAATGGCTGGGAACCATTCATATGTTCACCCACTAACTGTAATTCAAACTGGAGTACCACAGAAATCTCTCATTTTGAACGATAAGTCAGATAATCACAATCTTATATTCCATCTTTCTGCTTATACAAGCAGTACACATTCAAAAGCTCTTATAACAATAAAACAAAATGCAAAATATGAAACCCATGCAATTAAAATCCAAATTAAAGGTAAGGGAATTGGAATTAATTTAATAATAACAGGTTTAATGAAACAGACATATTTTTGTCATTTTCCTAAATGCTGGGAGACTGAGGATGCCACAAGGAAGAAAGCATTCTCTAGATAGCATATTCAATAGATGGTCTTCTTTGCCTCTTTGCCAGGAAGCTCACAAAATGTGCACCATTTAAGCCAAGCTATTTTTACACATTCCCCCAGGACTTCAGGATGAGATAATGCAGAAATTAAAAATGCAAGAACTTCAGTGACAATTTTGAAAACATTTATGTCACGAAACAGCAATGCATCCCATTTGGCTCAAAAACAACAACATACACTCCTCTGAATTCTTGAAAATATTTGTTTTCACCCTTCCATTGGTGACCTAGAATCAAAAAAGCAGGATGCTCAGGAATTCCACTAAAACTCTGGATTGCATAGGACCAGCCCCATTCATTGCCAAAATGAAAGCAGAATTGCTTGTTAGCACCATATTTTGCAGAATTCACAAACTCCTAAGTGCAACGATTCAGTGGGATGGATGATCTTAAGGATTCTTTTAAACCTACTTATAGTAATTAATTAGGTACATTTCAACAATCTGGCTTCCACAAATACTAGCTACTGATTTCTACATTTGCATTATTTTTTGGTATTTATTTCAAACTATTTTCCCATTTATTTGCTCACAGTATTTTCCCCTACCCACTTTCTCCAGCTTTATGATTATTTCACTTTATGCCTATTACAATTTCCACTCAGTAAGCCTTCACATCCATAATTCAGAACAAAGTTCCTTTTTTTATTACAAAGTGCTACCAGCCAAGCATCTGTTCGTACAGTAATAAATGTATCACCAGCCACCCCAGTTTACTTAAAATGGAGTGTTTGCAGTTTTTCTTCTGAATAGCGAAATAAATCTCCCCCCACCCTTTTCCCTCCTACCCAGGAACACAGTGGAAAGCTTAACTTCAATAGCATTGCTTTCAGAATGTCAAGTGAATTTTAAGAAGGGTGGAATCACACATACTTCCTTCAGAAATATATGTATAAGACAGTTACAATGATTTAAGCAAATTAAGGGATCAGGTTCAGGTCTGAGGTGGAGTAGATTTCATGAACAATTAAAATCATCACAAATTTTCTTCAGAAAAAATAATTGCTCTGTGCGGATGTCTAAACCAAATGCCTCTTACAAAAAATTGCTCAAACTGGTAGGCAACATAGGGATTGCAACAGGGCTGTGGTTACTTAATTTTACAAATGTCCATATATTCATTTTGTTGAAGAAGCAGCAAAACCCAAATAGGATCAAAGATGGGACTGGATCAGAATGCAATTGGGTGGGAATATACATTTCAATATTTATTTCTGTATTGTTCTTTAAATATTTAATGGAAGCTTTGTAATGGGTTTTGATTCAGAGAATAGTTGGGCATTGTTATCAAAGATATTTCCTTGGACAACCCATTCATTTTTTTTAGTAATGTAAAGATCATGTATCAGAAAAACTGTAACCATTCTGAGTTCTTACATTCCAAACACTGTCCTAATTAAGGAAACAATCAATATATCAGGCACATTAAATCAATCTTCTCTGTTTGACAGTACCTGTTTGACCATTTCTTCTTCTTCTACATTTGTTGCTCTTTTATAAGATGTTCTCAAATGTTTTACAACCCTCTACTTCCCTATGGAACAATCCCTAGAAAATTAAAAATATAAATATTCATCTTTGGCTATATACAAAATTTAGTGGCCAGATTAAGGATTTTTTTTTTTACTCTGTCTACCAAAAAGATTATAGCATTACTCACACCATTGCAGGCATCCAATATATCAGATTAGACATTCATAATGAGGCATTAGTTTAGGTCAAATCAACAGTATTAGTTCCTCTCAAATGGATTGCTAATCTGGTTATCAGACAAATTAGTTGGGAATGCTAAGAAAATACTTATTCTAGTCTGATCTAGTATGTAAGGGCTCGGGAGCTTCAGCAATGGCACATTTTTACCTGTGCACTAGGGAAAATAAATATGCAGACTTCAAATCATAGGATACAAGACAATACAAGTATGCCAATAAGGAAAAAAGAAATAATTGAGTAGTTGTGCGTCCTGCAAAAGGACATACTGTATGCAGAGTCCATTTCAAGGACATTAGTGGTTCATAAAAAATTAATTGGTTGAAGGTAGCATCTGCCCAACTAAAAGTAATATCACCTAATATAATTTAACATTATCAGAGTGATCTAGTACAGTGACACAATAAAGATGTATAGGATTTGCAGCTGAGCCAAGTATAGCTTCTAATTCTAATGCAGAAGTGAAAATGTAAATGAGATGACACGTATCATAAATTGTAATCCTGGGTATATTAAAAAAAAGTTATCATGAGTTTAAGTATGAATATAATTCATGGTATAATCAAATCAAATCCAATTCAAGTGAGTAAAATTTCAACAAATCAGCATAGAGAGCATTATGTAAAAATACTTTCTTTTGTTTGTTCTTTTTCCCTGTATGTGGAGAAACCAGTTTTGCCCCTCTGTATAAGGACTGGCGTAATGTGCACTATGCACAAATACAAGTATAGTCTTTCTCTCTTCCATACTACCTGTATTTTTCAGAGTATAAGAGGCACTTCCCCCCCCCAAAAGAGGCTGAAAATTAGCCCCTCCCACCCACCATTTTCACCCTCTGTGCATCGTGTTTTAAACTTGTTCAAGGCTGCAGAGCACATCGCTGCCTCCGTGTCTGTTCCTCACATTTTATTGTCTTTTTATTTTTATTTTAATAACATTTATAGGCCGCCCTACCCCTAGGGTCTCAGGGCAGTTTACAACAATAAAAAAATATAAAAATAATTTATGATACATTAAAATAATTTAAAATACTTAAAAACCCTTAAAAACAATCTTTAAGTATTAACCTAATCCAGCCTGCAGGAAGAGCCATATTTTGAGGGCTCAGCAAAAGGTCAACAGGTCAGGAATTATCTGGATCCCCGGAGGAAGTTCATTCCAGAGGGCCGGGGCACCCACAAAGAAGGCCCTCCTCTGTGGGACCGCCAATTGACATTGTTTGACCACCAGTACCTTTTCAGCCTCATTCAAGGCTGCTGGGTTTGCTAGTCCACTGTGCCTGTTCCTTAGAAGATCAGCTGCATGGTGCAAGCAGCCTTTCAGCTCCAAAAGTGCTCACAACATCTGATTGAGGATATTCTGGGAGGCCCCACCAATCATCTGCTGGTGTTCAATCAGGCTGTGCTGAAACTAAAACAGGTTTCAGCACAGGAGGCAGCACAGGAGGCAAAGGAGAAAAATACCTGCCTCTGTCTCTGCCTCCCAGCTGGTTTCAGTTTCTGTTTCAGCACAACCTGATTGAGCACCTCCCTGAATACCCCCAATCAGCTGTTGTGAGCTGTTGGGGAGGAAAAATGGGAGAGCTGGGAGGCAGAGGGAGATTTTTTTTTCTTTGTTTCCTGTGTTGAAGCCTGTTTCAATTTCAGTTTCAGTTTCCTGATTCAGCACAGGAGACAAATTGCTGGGAGGTAGAGGCAGAGGCAGATTTCCCCTCCCCACTTTTCCTCCCCAGAAGCTGGATGCATCTTATACTTCTGAGCATCTTATACTCTAAAAAATATGGTAAATCTCTTATTTGAATTCAGTCTTGGCTGCAAACCAAGATAAAACTCTTTTTTCCCCCTTATAACAAATGTTAAAATAAGCATAATTATCATCAAGTTAATTATTTAAATGTAAAAATATTTATGACTGCTCATCAGTTACTGCAATTTTAAGGAGGTCCACACTTATCTAGATAATTTATCTCCACTAGAAACTCCTATTAATTATTAACCAACCCTCCTTAATTTGTTTTCTTTTCTCTTCCTCACTATTGTAAATTAGTAATATTGGGGTGCTCTTAAATAGTTAGCCTAGTTTTGCAAAATTCTATTGTCAGAATAATAAATAACCAAATGTCCAGAATACCTTTACTTTCATATTAGTCTTGTCTGTGATGTTTTGACATTTCGATGTTAGTGTATAAAATAAATCCACTCTCCTGATTTATCTACATCTCATTAAATATTCCATCTACCTCTGCAGTGCTTCTGGAGAAAAGACAATTTACGGAATGGTTTATTCTAATACAATATTTCATAAACAGAAAGTTTCAGCTAACTTGTTATCACCTGTACTATACAAAAATGTATATATTTTTTTTAAAAAAACCACAAATTAAGCTAACTCACTTCATGAGCATAACTTACAGATTCAGGAATCATTTTACAACCCGCTGCACTCAACTTCCAAAGATTATACATTCAGTGTATTTTTTAGGCACTTAGCAGGTTATCAGAATATTAATGCAAAGTTATGCTGCTCTGTACTTTCCTGAAATATTTATACAAGATCGCATAATTACTATATAAATTTAGTCATATTTCATTTCAAAAGGTAAGAATATTCAACAAGATTCTTGAAAAGATGGCTAACACTCCTTTCTGGGAGACTAAAAAAGACACAACAGAAATATCTCCTTTGGAGGTTATCTGATTTGTCTGATTTGCTCTTTATTTCTAGAAGCTCTGCTGACTGCATGTCTTATACAGTGCTTATTTTAAACATAAAGAGAAAACAGGTTCAAGCTTGAAAAGGTTCTTTAAAAAGTATATCTCTTTTGTCTCTGCATTATTTCGTAGATACTTTCATCATCGGGTGCCCAGACTCAGTAAAACCATATGATAAGAACACTTTAAAAGATGCACCTGCCATGTGGAGGCCACCTTGGAGACAACCTGCATAATTCTGCAATTTTTTAAAATCAGATCAAAGAACCATAATGGGCTCTTCAATCATATGCACACCCTGTACATTTCATATCATGAAATTCCAGTCAACATAAAGAACTTGCAGTGAGAAATAGTCTAAACACAGCTTGGTGAAATATCCATTAGTATAGCAAACATTTATTTGAATGGACTGTGAATCACACAGCAAGAATGTTTCCTGACTTCAATACATCAATAGTATTAGGAAGCTCCTATAATGCCTAATCTCAGTAGGCATTTCTAATTCACCGCACCCACCATCCTCAGCTTCAGGCATATAAGAGGATAATATCTGGACTGAAAACGATCTGAAACTTTCAGAGCTATCTGCTGATACACAACCAAAGGAATGGATATCCTCGGTGATATGTCAGTAAAGGCTCAATCATCCAGGCCAAAGGCAAGAGTTGGTACATTCCAACAATTCTCTGACTCTGCCTACCTATTGTTTGTTTTTATTTTTTGACTGGATGGGAAATGACACATTTCAGTTTAACAAATTTTGGTCCAACTTTTTAATTACCATCAGTGAATTCTGAAGAATTCCAAGTGCTGGTGCCTGTATTCAGCCAAACCAAAGACAAAGAATTTGGATGCAAAACAATGCAGAGGAGTATAAAGTTCTGAAAAACGCAGACAACAAAGACAGGAACAAAGACCAAAACAATAGTATTCACTAAAATGTAGGGCAAAATAAAGATGAATTTTGTCATTGTTTCCTATTCACCCAGCTTGTAATGAGCTTATCTTCGACGGTCTGCTACTTAGAATTCTTGCTAGCTTGTCTATTCTGGCATTATCTTCTGCTTTCCTAGCACACACAGATCTCAGTTACTCTGAAAGCAAAATGGCTGAAACAGATACGAAATATGGGGGAGGTTGTGAACAAAATCAACAGTCTTCTGCTAAAAACAGAAAAATTTAGAAATCATAAGCAGTGAAACAGATTATTGTCCATGAAAGCTTGTGTCATTCTAAGCTTGCGAGTTGGGAGGTGCAAATGAATACAGATGATTTTCGACTTAAGACCACAACGGAGCCCAAAATTTCTGTTGTTAAGTGAGACACGTGTTAAATTAATTTTGTCCCATTTTACAACTATTCTTGCCACAGTTGTTAAATGAATTATTGTGGTGGTTAGGTTAGCAACACAGTTGTTAAGTGAATCTGGCTTGCCCCTTGACTTTGCTTATCAGAATGCAAGAGGTGATCACATGACTTTGGAACAGTGCAGCTGTTATGAGTTACCAAGCGTCTGAATTTTGATCACATGACCATAGGAATGCTGTAATGGTTGTTAAGTGTGAAAAACAGTCATAAATCATTTTTTCAGTGCCATTGTAACTTTGAACAATCACTAAATGAATGGCTGTAAGTCGAGGATTACCTTTAACAGGGAACTATCATTCCAGAGAAATTAGGAAAGAAATAAAAAAACCCTTTGGGTCATCTGTATCACAAGTCATACTTTGTCAATCAAATACATATGTAGGCTCATTCATGCAAGGAAGCAACAGTGAATATGTGGATGGACAAGTAGCTGCCCTGACTGAAATAAGAATCAATGAGGAGTTACTAGGAAATGGAAACTTAAGATGAATATTAGAAAAGAAATAATGGATTAAAGAATGCATTGAAATATTGACCCTGTTGGAGATTTAAGATTATTAAACTGCTAGTAGTTTCGTGAAAGTTTAGGAAGGTTGGGAACGGCATATAAGATGTCAATACAAGCTTAAAGTAGGGAAGACACATAGAACAGGCAATATGATGCTATAGTGTGGCTTGTTCAGGTAGCTAATAAGTTCACCACATCCCTATCATTTCTTTGCTTTCTCCCCAGCCTCCCTCTAACTGGCACACAGTAGCCATTCAGCTATCTCAATTCTTGTTGAGATTTTTAGAATGTGTTTATAGGCATACATCCATAAGTTTCAAAGCTTATCTCCAAAGCTGGGGCTTAGTTTGGGTTTCCAGGTGTTTTCTTCTACATAGATGATGCTAATCTGTATATGTAAGAACTGACATTCAGAGAATGAATTTCCAGATGGAAAATAGGGGAAATGGGTGCCAGATTTTCCATTTGCCTGTCATTTGTTCCTTTTATAAAGATTTGAGGGAGAATGAATTAAAAGAGGAGAAACAAAAATGGAATAGGATGGGGAAAATGTATTGTATTCTTCTATTTAATTCCCTACTGATTTTTTTTATTTTTTTATTTATTTTTTGGTAGAAGAAGCTGGAATATGAAGCCATTGCTCATATTGCTAGGTTGTAAGGTTATTATTTTGGAGGACTTTAGTTAAAGGAGTTCAGGTTAAGGCAATTTCTTACCCCTTGTGTGATTTATTTTCCCCCCAGAAATTATTTCAGTATCTGTAAATTCCACTTTGCACGGTGGCCCTTGAAAATATATGGCACTTGATTTGGTGCAGCTCTTGTATATATGATAATAATTCAGGGCAAAGGAATTGCAGTGAACTGATGCAATTCCAGAGCAAGAGAAGTGAGAGAGAGTGTGAAATCTTCTGCCATTCTTCAAAACAGATGAAAAGGCTGGCCACTTGAGGAAATGGACCGAGCGGTATTTGAGAAGAGGTTCTCTAAAAATATGATTAGAGAGCTGCTATGAACTGATATTGAGAAACAGAGGATGAAGTGCGACCTAGAGGCTGCATATCATACTCAGAAGGAGCTTATGTGAGATTGTAATCATAGCTCAATAGCAGATTAAACTACAAATCTAACAGACCGGAACATAAACTACAAATCTCTGACACTGCCAAAGCATGCCAGATTTATTCATCCAAAGGCTCTTTGGTGTACTCATGGCTCAGTGTACTTACTGAACTATGAGACCAGTCACTGCTAAGTAGAGAAGGGGAGAAGTGATCACTGTACTTTATCCTGGTCATTTAGCATTAATCTAGGTGAATTTATCATAATGATGTGATTAATGCTGACTATCCCTTGTACTGGGAAATTTAAGTTATAACATAGACCTTTAGGAGTCGTACTGAAAATGCCAAGCAGTGGGAAGGGAAGCAAAAAATAATGACGGTTTCAACTCTACTACATCTGCATAATAAAAAGGACAATGGATGGATATTTCCTTTAATATGGTTCTTGGACAATGCATCAACTGTGTCTCCCTTCATATAGAATCATACAAGAATTAGCTGTTTGACATGCATAGTCTATTTATACATCTACTTTACCTGTTTAACAAAAGCTTATATTCTTCACAACCTCTCTAAAAGGCCCCTTTCCTTATTGCCTGCTTCACAGCAATAAATATATCCACCATTTAGCCTTTTTCAGAAAGGGTTGATTTCCCACCTCCTCAAAATGCCCTGTGTTTTCAATGTGCCCTACTGGAAACTTAAAGGGAAAAATGAAGGATGTCCTCTCTTCCTTATTGGGCATGACTGTGAGACACAGCCAACCGAGAGACCTTTCTTCCGGGAATTAATTCACCCCTACACAGCGGAAGTGTACAATCCAGGATGTTCTGCTCAAATGCACTAGAAATCATATTTTAATCACTCCAAATTGCAGAAAAGAGGCTGAAAATTATTGGTTATGAGTATTTCCTCAATCTTCCCCACTCCCCCACCAAAAAGTGAAAATAGAACTTCTGCAGTAATGTTGCTTGCATCGACACTTGTATTGACAGCAACATTTGCTGTAAGCTCTGCAGGGACACCTTGTCGCTGGTCGCCATCTCAATTGTCTTCTTGCTTGGGGGGGGGTCATAATTGGAGAGCTTATATTAGTATATTTCTTACTAATTTTTGCTGTTGGGGGATTTTGCATTGCTGGAAGACAAAAAATATATCTCCAGGGGAGCCTATCCCAAACTCCCCCTTTTTCTCCTCACCTCCCTCGTTTCACAATCAATTAGTATCCTATTTAAACAAAATTCATTAATTTATATTCTTAACCGTCCAGTTAATTGGAACAATCTGTAGTTACCTATAACCTCTATAAATTGTCATTATCACAATAATTAAACAGTCAATAATCAATTACTAACCAATAATTAATCAATAACTTAAATAGTTTAATTAATTAGTTTTTCACATTTACCTTCTTCTAAATCACTTGAATCCTCTACCTAATTAAACCCTCAATTCATCAATTTATCCAGTCATCAATTCATTTAACTACTAATAAATATTTAAGTGCTTAATTATTAATGTTTGTACTTATTGTTGCTGTTATTGCTAATATTAAATTCTTTACAAATATTCAGAAACAAAAGCAGGAAAAAAAGGGCAGGGATGTACAAAATGTTAAAGAGAAAGGACGAGGAGATGGGATTCAGTAGACAGGGATAATTATATCTCTAGTAAAGGTCCCTTAATTGTTTTGCCATCACAATTGCCTCTGTCAACTTCTATTCTCCCCCCACTTCCAAATGGCTCCCAAGTTTTTTTCTTTTCAGATAGTCAAAAGCTTATCATCAACCACAAATGTTCTCTTTAAAGCCTCCACTCCGAATCTCTTCCGAATCTCCAAATGTCATTTATTCCCATCACTTCTTTATCACTGCTCACCAACATCTCTTTGACAGCCTCCACTCAAATCCAATCTCAGGCTCCAAACACCATTTCCTTTGGTTCTTTCCATCATTCACCAGTGCTTTCTTAACACTAGCTCTTCAAATCTTATCTCCATCTTTCTGTCTGTGCATCTCTCCATCTCCAGCACCGATTTCTAACATTCTCGCCTGGCACAGTTCTCCCGTATTTTTTTCCCCTTCTCTATTACTTTTCTGCTGTCAGCTATTCAGTCAGTCTATCAGTGCCATGTTTCTCTCAGCCATTACTCTTAGTCGCCACTTGCTCCATGGATCTCCCCAATCCAATACGGCTTTCTCCTTCTCGTCAGCCCTGGGGTGTACTCTCCAATGCCAACATAAACTGAGGTTTGAAAAAAAAGGCAACAACAAGTTGCTCACGATCTTTTGGCTCCCTTCTTCTGCGGCTGTCATGACTTTGGGTCAGCCATTTCAGCCATCTTCTTACCCTGTCTGCACACCAGGAGGTCCCCAATGATCGAGCAGGGCTTGCATCCCCTGCTCGCCCCCAGCGGCTTCCTCTCTCCTTTACAGGTCCCTCCGAGACTTGCAAATGCCCAACTTAAGCAGCTTGACAGGGTAAATCATCGCTAAAGAGGGGAGCAGTCCCCTCTCCACTCCATTCGTCATGACATCACCAGAAGCCGCCAGCTCACAACATAATTAAAATACAATAAAATAGGACAAACATAATAAAAATATTAAAATGAACTATAAAACTAGAAACTATTAAAAAACACATACAAACAAACATAGAATCATTCTTATAAGGGAGTCATCAATTCCATGCCTGCCAGCAGAGCCAGGTCTTCACAGCTTGGTGGAAGACCAACAGATTCAGGATGGTTTGGATGTCCACATGGAGCTGATTACAGAGGGATGGTGGTGCTACAGAGAAGGCCTTTGACTGTGGGCCTGCCAGCTGGCATTGCTTAGCTGACGGAACCCGTAGGAGAGAGTCCCCTCTGTGAGATCTAACTGGGCACTGGGAGGCAGATGGTGGCAGAAGACTGTCTTGAAGGTACCCCGCTCCCAAGCCATGAAGGGCTTTAAAAGTTGTCACTAGCAACTTAAATTGCACCCAGAAGACTATTGGAAGCCAGTGCAGCTTGCACAGGAGTGGTATTATGTGGGTGCACCGAGGTACACCCTTAATCACTCGCACGGCTGCATTCTGGACAAATTAACAGTTGAATGTTCCTAAGGGACCTGGAAGTGCTGTCAATTTTATCTGCCCTTCTCAAACTTAAGGTTAACTGACTATGGTAACTGAATTAAATTAAATGAAGATTTATAAAGTCTTATTAGTGGAACCCCTCTTCAAAGGATTTCTAAGTTAAACGATAACAATGGTAGGCTAGTATAATTCAATACAGCAATAGCAATAGCACTTAGACTTATTGTGGGGGTATTTCTGTGTTACCCATATTATCTTTTTTCCATTCGCAGGAAGACTCTAATTATCTTCCCTTCTACCCTTACACGATAAGAAGCTTCATAGTTCTCTATTATTCTTTAAGACCTCCGTTCCCCCCCCTCCTTTTCCATCTATCCCATTAACTAAATCCTCCTTGTACAGTGACCTTTTTTTTATCGAGAGAGTGTATTTATTATCTATGAATTTATGCTGGT
>JANHGC010000921.1:29163-50314 GCA_027560395.1 Boaedon fuliginosus
TTCTCCACCATCCATTTAGAGCTGAAGAAGCTTCTTGGATGAGAAGTGAAATGTCTTCAAAGAAAAAACAAGAAAGTCCAGTTGCCTCATGGAAAATTGCCAAGTTTGTCCCAGCTACCTGCATATACACACAAGGACACGGACACGCACACACATTTCTTCTGCCTTCAGGGAAGAGGCAGGAGTGATCAGGACCTCCAGAACCAGGTATACTAGAACCTCAGGTGACGACCGTAATCTGTTCTGAGAATTCGGTCATCACCTGACTTGGTTGCGTGTGAAAAAAATGGTGTGGTGCGGAAGGGGAAATTGGCACAGAAGGGGAAATCGACGCCACAGTTTGGTCGCCATCTGAGCAGTTTGCGACCAGAGGTAAAAAATTTTGGTCATCACCCAATTTGGTCGTGAATGGAAGCGTTCACGACCAGAGGTTCTACCTGTATACCCAAAGAGCAACAGAGCAGATCAACACAAGGTCCAAGAAATGGCATTTGAACAGCTTTGGCCAGAAGAAATCACCTTAGTAAGGCTGGATTGAAAACCACAAACAAGGATGATTTAGGAGTTCTTGAGAAGGAGCTATGCAGAACTTAGTCTTCATCTTCAAGGTTTCTGTCAGATTAGATCCCTTGCTTCTGTTTTTTTATGACACAAAGGCAACAAAGCCCTGGCACAAAGTGATTGAACTTCGCATGTTGAGTAGGCTGAGTATAATTGAACAGCCTAGTTCTTCCAACAGAGGGGTCTTGTACTTAGACTAGTGTTTCTCAAACTTTGTTGATTCACCACCCCCTTTCAGAAAAAATTGAATGCTTAACGCCTCCCTACCAAGCCCCGCCCCCCAGGGCAGGGGGTGTGAGCTGCCCAAGCCCTGCCCCTGGAATGCCTTGCCCCTTGCCTAGGGCACTGCTGGGGATTGGGCCAACCCCGAGTAATGGTGAGGACTTAGAGGACAGGAATATATGCTGCGCTGGCACCGCTCTGACCCACGCATCACTAACAACCACATGGGAAGCTCTCAGTGAGAAGCCCCTCCTTTGGCTCATTGCACAGGCACAGCATGGGAGCCAGTTGAATCCTCTGCTGCCCACCAATTGGTTCCTGGCACCCCCTAATTTCACATGGAGCTCCAACGCCCACTAGGGGGTGGTACCGCCCACTTTGAAAACCACTGACTTAGACCCTGCATTTATTTTATTTATTTATTTATTTATTGAATTTATATTGCCGCCTATTCGCCCACGGCGACTCGAGGCAACTTACAGAATATAAACCATTTAGTGAACTCAAGGAGGTCAAACGTCTTCCAGATTGCTTCCTACAGAAAGGCAATTGAAGGAAAGCAAGATTTTATTCAGACTAAGCTAGGGATCCTAAATTCTCTAAGAAAGGGAGCTTATTAATTAAATAAATAGCTGTGTTTGAGTGAAACAGTGGAAGAGAAATCTAAACCGCTCAAGCACAAAATGTATACCTATTGATTTTTTTTCTTTTAAATGAACAGCTTAAGAAGCACATTTATCACAGAAAGTTAAAATAGCAATTTTTTCCTTTAAAAAAAGTTCATTATATATTATTAACCTTACATATCAAACATACACAGACACACACACATGCATCAATAGGTTAATGCCAAGTTCCACATTTCTTCAACTGAGTAATGAAATCACGATATCATTAATATTTTGTTGGAAGGAAAAGCATCAGGACATCTTAAGTAAGCCAGCTGAATTGTGTGTAACTTAAAAGTTTTTAGCACATTCATTAACAAACATAAAATCCCAGTTTCTTTATTAAAGAGAAATCAGTTGCTAAGAAATGGCAATGTGAATAATGCACAACTGAGCTCATTTAAATTAATTTTCTCATCAAATTTTACTTAGCTGAAGTACCAGCCAATGAGGTCACCTTCTCTTTAGGAATGGAGAGCAGCCGTTAAGGGCTATATTTTTAATGGATCCAATTAGCATTTCCTCAAGATGTACCTGTCATTTATCATTCCAAAGAGAATGTGGCATGACATAGCAGTGACCTTTGTTCTCCTAAAGGGTGCCTATTATTTCTCTCAGAGATCTCAGAAGGTGATGAAGCCACATACAGGAAATGTGATTGTCTATCACATTTTAAGTTCACTCTTGATACCTAAGAGGTGAAATTATTGGGAAAATATGGACAAAAGTTCATTCAGCATGAAAATGATGGCTGTGCTCTGCTTTCAAAATCTTCTTAAAGAAGGGCAAAAAAATTATCAACTAAATTCCTCTTTGCCAGGTCCTCTTTCTCCCAAAGGTTCTTTTTCAGGAGGCAACTGGACTTTCTTGGTTTTTCTTCTGAAGATGTTTTGCTTCCCAAAAGCAACTTTGGGACAGCCATGACCTAGAATCCTGTTTCAATTCCCAAATGTACCTTTGGGACAACCATGACTTGGATGACTGAAAAACTCTACAGATGTTTAGCTATACAATTTGGGATGAACACCAGCGATGATATTCTAACCGGTTTGCATAAATGCAGGGTTGCACTCAACCGGAAAGAATATCATCGCTGGCTCCATTCACCTGCCCTGTTCCAGCAGTACCAGCTGAGCAAGGTACATTCTGAGGCGGCGCGTGCACTCCGCAATCTCGCAGCCAATTACAACACATCGCCTTCGAAGCAATGGGGGGGGCAGATTCGGTGGCATGTGGCCTGGTGGCCAGTTTTAACTGGCTGTGAGATCGCAGAGTGCACGCACCGCCTCAAAGCATTCCTTGCTGCTGGAACGAGGAAGGTGAAGAGCCAGCGATGAGATTCTTTCCGGTTGAGCGCAACCCCGCAATTATGTGAACCGGTTAGAAAATCATCACTGATGAACACCCCTTGAATGGTGTGGGAGTAGGAATAAGTTTCCAAAAGAAAAAAAATGCAGACTACAGGAAGCAGGAGCACCATTCAGGGGACCCTGAAGACACCGATAAACCTCCAAGTGCTTCAATGACCCTCTAAAAGGATGCAAATTACCAGCTATCTGCAAGGAATATAAGTGCTTCCATTCCCCACTATCCTGTCTGAGTTGAAGAAGCTTCTTGGATAAGAAGTGGAATGTCTTCAAAAGAAAAAACAAGAAAGTCCAGTTGCCTCCTTAAAAAGCACATTTGGGACAACCATGACCTGGATGATTGAGAATCACTATAAACTTTCAGATCCTGCTTGATTATAAGTCAAAGATGCTTCTCACCTTTACTCAACTGTCTCCCCAAAACACAGTGTTTCCCCCCCTTTTTCCCCAGTGCATGGAAATCCCATTTACTTTGTCCCTGCTTGTAATATATTTAAGGGAAAATTCAGCAAGTAAGTCATATAGCCCTGTAATTTGACTTAGTGGCATTATCATTTCTGTGATAGCTTTCACAAGACCCTTCAAAACTGGAATGATCCTCATGCAATAAGCAGTTGTGCTGCATAAATCCCCTTTTCTGAATCTTCATGGTGTGGTAGCAAATTGTCAGCATTGTGAGGTCAAAGGACCAGCCGGTAAACATGGTAGGGCAAAGCTTTCTCATGCTGGTAAACTGCTTGGTAGGATCGAGCTGCTGCTGAGAAACACACATTAATCAAACATGGTTTTGTCCTGTGGGGTTTGATTTTCATCAGGCAGTGCCCTTTGCCTAAAAAGAAAGAAGATTCTCTACATTCAGAATAGACTATTCATTGAATTAATAATTTCAATTCAATCCCAAATCAGCTATGTTCAGAGTAGTTTCCAACAACTTGGCTGGGTGGAGAGGCTCTTCTCTTCTTTTCAATGAGCCTGGTAGGAAGGATGTATACCTTGTTTCCTGTGATGCAGGAATGACCAACCTGGGCTGCATACTATAATGCTTTGAGGTTTTTTTTTTATACTAGTTGCCTATCATCTTATATTGTTATTCCATTACCTTGGCTTACCTGGGAATGTTGTCATTGTTGCAGACTGACCAATCAGCTTTTTTTCGGCTAGGGAGGAATTGCGCGTGGATGGGGAAGTGTGTGTGCCTGTGGGGTGAGGCTATTGTACAATTCCTTCCATCTGAAGTAACATTCTGGTATCTTAGGAACTCATTTGGGCTTAAAACAGGAAGAGGTGGCAGGAGGGCACTGCGGCTGGCTGGTGCGCCAATCTCTCTGTGCACCAGGTCATCAGGTGCAAGCCTCTCTCTGATGTTTCTCATAAGATGTTTAATAACTTTGTGGCCTAGTTTAAATCCCAGTGTTCTATCTCTCTTTTTATTTCATTATCTTTCTGCAAGCTGGTCGATCTGCAGCAGTAATGTTCCTGGCATCTGACACTGTGAGCAGAATGCTTAGTGCGTTTTGGATCTGGGACACTTACAGATATTTCTATTTGCCACCAAAAAAAACAAAAACAAAAGCTCTCACTTTAACTACTCTGAACCAGCATTTCTTAACCTGGGCCATTTTAAGATGGATGGACTTCAACTCCCAGAATTCCCCAGCCATCATGCTGGGAGTTGAAGTTCACCCATCTTAAAAATGGCCAAGATTAAGAAACTCTGCTCTGAACACTACAGTGCAGTTGTTGGTTTAAGCAAGGAAGAGGTTGAAGTAATCATTAGGCAAAGCATATTGAGACTATTTAATTTAGCCTTGTATTAATATGCCAATCATTAACCCAGCACTCAGTACATTAAATGGCACTGAAAGGAATAGTCAGGTGAGAAAAATAAAGCTATAGTCATTAAAAAGTTCAGAGAATGGCTCCATGAATAATTATTCCAATTAGAGCTGTTTAATTATTTTGTGGGACTCTGATTTCAGTATGTGGTGAGAATTCTTGGGATTTTCCTCTCAGTATCCTTTTTCATAGGCCATGCTCCTTGGATCATTTCCTCTTTCAGTAAAGAGGTAGGTGGAAATCTTGAGGGAATGATTATCATGTGAACAACTCATCAGTTGGTGCTCAGTTGCATGTATATCGCAAACGATTTGGCCCTTGGATTTGACCAGCCATTGCATCTAAATGGAGAGTTTAGATTTTAAATTATTTTCTCAAAGCACAACATGTGTGGTTGGTGACTCACTTAAAGTATGAGAATGACCCGGGGAAAGAATATGTCCTACTCTAAGAGCAAAAAGATCTGCCATATGGACATATCCTACATCTTTCTTTGTGATGACACACAACTCAAAAGGAACATTTTTTCCACCCTCACCCCCACCCTGGAGAATCGTATGGCTCCCACACAAATGATTTATTGAAGGTCCATGCTGGCTCAATATGAGTGTTGACCCCCTGCTAGTTGTCTTTTTGTGTTCTCTCTTTCTCTCTTTTTCTCTCTTTCTCTCGCACTCTTTCTCTCTCTCTTTCTCTCTTTTTCTCTCTTTTTTCCTTTTTTTCTTTCTTTTCTTTTATCATCCAACTTACAGGTGGGATTCAGCCGGTTCTCACCGGTTCACCTGAACCGTTAATTAATTGCTTTTGCAAGCCAGAGAACCAGCTAAAAATAAAGTGCAAGAGAGGGTTTTTTTCTCTCTCCCTTCAGTTAATAGCTCTGGGCAGACAGCCAAGAGCCACTTAACAGTTGCAGCTGGAATGCAGCCAATACATGCTGAATCCAGTCAATAAACAACAGACACTCATAGGATTAGGGCAGGGAAACCCATCAATCACCCATCTAGGGATGGGATTAACCTCTTCCCTTTCAGAAGAAGGCAAGATTACAAACATTTTCATTATAAAGAGTATTAAGTAAGGCTTCTGTGATCAGCTGATACTCCCTGGAGTTCCCCAATATCTTTTATAGCTGCTGCAGTGTTGGCTACATCTTGTTTCTTCCTTGGGGAAAAGATACAGGAGGGGACAATGATGCAGCTTGATCATACAGGCCATGAATTTAATACACGTGTGGTCCAGCCAGCTATATTGCTTCTGCTGTGAAGCCCCCAATTTAGAAGATAGAGAACATAGAATGATAGAGTTGGAAGGGTTAATGGTTTTTGGCAGCACACCAAGGCTGTCAATTAGCATGAGCAGCTTCTCTTAGTTTCCCTCTCAGCTCCTGCAGTTGCTCTGGGGTTGACTTTTTTTTAAGGGGGAATGGCTGTTTTAGGTTTTCTGAATTGTTTTAGTAGTTTCTGGCACAGTCCTTTTGGGGTGTACTTCCCTCACTCTTTTTGAAAGCCACTAGTGATGTAACACCTACAACTTCTGAAGACAAGCTATTCCATTGGTTGATTGGTCTCACCCTTAGGAAATTTCTCCTTAGCCCTAGGTTGCTTCTCTTTGGTTAGTTTTCATCCATTGTTTCTTGTTGTGCCTTTTGGTGCTTTGGAAAATAAATTGATTCCTTCATTTTTGTAGGAACCCCTCAAATTTCCTGACAGAACAATTAATCAGTGGAACAACTTGCCTCCAGAAGTTGTAAACGCCCCAACACTAGAAATGTTTAAGAAGAGATTAGATAACTATTTGTCTGAAGTGGTGTAAGGTTTCCTACCTAAGCACAGGGTTGGACTAGAAGACCTCTAAGGTCCTTTCCAACTCTATTATTCTATTCTATTCTAAATATTGGAACAGTACTATTTTGTTGTGCTATTTTATTGTGAGGCGGACTAAGGATAAATTTCCTAAGACCAAACAAGTTGCCCATGGTCACCCAGTCACATGACCACCCAGCCACCCCACCTAATCATTAGGGCAGCGAACTGGTTGTTAAATTATTTGAATCCCACCACTGATACAACTCAAACAATTTGATTGTTGGTGATACATAAAAGGGAAAAGTGGGGAAATCAAACCAACAGTACAATGCAAAGCAAATATATCATAAAGAGTAGATACAACTGAATTCATTATACAGTGTGGTATGGAGACAATAACTTGGTCCTTAACACCAATAAGACCAAGGAGCTTATAGTAGACTATAGAAGGAATAGATGAGACATCCTTGTTTATTAAAGGAGACCGAGTGGAGCAAGTGGCCAGTTTTAAGTTTCCGGTTTTATCATAAAAGAGGACCTGACCTGAGCCACTCACATTGCAGCACTGGTCAAAAGGGCCCAGGAGAGATTATACTACCTGAGACTTCTTGGGGAAAAAACTGAATGAAAAATTGCTGGTGATCTTCTACCAGGGAGTATTTTAACTTACTGCACCTGTGTATAGTTTGCCAATTGCACAGTGGCAGACAGGACAGCACTCCAGAGGGTTAACATCATTGCCCAGAGGATCATTGGTTGCCCTCTACGCTCTTTGTTAGACCTTTATAGCTCCTGCTGCCTTAAGAAAGTTCAAAACATTCTTAAAGATCCATCTCATCCTGGGCATCCTTTTTTTTTAATTATTACCATCTGGCAGATGATACAGGATAATAAAAACAAGGACAAATTGGCTAGAAAACAGCTTCTATCCCAGAGCAGTAACTATATTGAATCCTACTGTATAGTGCAATATTAATGCAATATCGGGTTTTCAATTCAATTGTATGGAATGTGAATGATGTGTGTTTGTGTTTTATTTTTATAGTTATAATGTATACTGAAGATGGCATTTAATTTCATTGTATGAGGTGCAATGACAATAAAGTAAAGTAAACTAAACAAAAGGTAATCCTTGACTTATGACCAGTAGCTTAGTAGCTTAATGATCAGTCAAACTTACAATAGACTACTCTGGAGTCCCACTGTCTTGTGACCACATTTTACAATGGTTTTACTTACAGTTTTTGCCAGAAAAAAAGCCCATTGTGAACTGTGGCATTTGCCTAATGATTTCAGCAGATGGTTTACAACCATTGCATCCATTTAGTGATTGCTGAAAAGAGGTTATAAAATTGGGTTGGTCATGTGGGTGACCCATTGTATGACCATCATATCTTATGACTCTAATGGGCAGAACTCCATTAAGTCAAGAACTACCTTAAACTCCTAAGAATCAAGACTATTTTTTGTCCCAGTTTTATTATTATGGATTCTCAATTTAATTGAATAATAATAATAGTAACTCACTTTATTGGAAAAACAATTACAGAGCAAGTTTATGAAAAAAAGGGATTAATCCCTCTGTGTTTCTTCCATCAGCCAGTTGGTTCCTCTGAACAAATTTTTCCATTGCAACTTCCTAAAATATGTAGAAGCCCGGCAGGAAAGAAAGGAGAGCAAGAATTTGGTGGACTCTGTTTATATAAGCAGGAAAATCAAGTCAGGCAAGAGCTTTTAATGTGATCAAAAAGATAAAAATTAGATTTGTTGGTGAGTGACTTACAGAAGTGGAGAGAATCAGGCCTATTATAAGTAAAACTTATTAGAAAATGACTGGAGGGATGAAGATCTGCTTGCTTGCCTTATTTCCCTGCATAGATAAATTCTGCAAACAAAGAGTGCAACTTAGATTCTTTCTAAGTATGATAGATAGGAAAATTATGGATATTGGCTGTTCTCTAACTATGGAGAAGGTGAACATTCTTAGAAGCTCCTGGTTGCCAAAATCTGTCTTTCTAGCGTTAAATATAGTACTAAAGAGCCATTTTACAGTGGTTAGAATGCAGTATTACAGGCAAACTCTGACCACAGCCTGGAGTTCGATCCTGACAGGCTCGAGGTTTGACTACTCAGTCTTCCAAGGTCAGTAAAATGATTGTTGGGAACAATATGCTGACATTTGTAAACTACTCAGAAAGTTCTGTAAAGCAGTATATAAGTCAAAGTGCTGTTGCTATTGCCATTGCTAAAGCTCCCAAACTATATTCCTTGGGTTGATGGGGTCTCTCAAATGTTTACTATAGTCTCTTTTGATTCTTCAATCAAGTGCAGAGGTGGTATTCAGCCAGTTACAACAGGTTCGGGAGAACCGGTAGCAATAATTTTGATTGGTTCGGAGAACCGGCAAATACCACCTCTGATTGGCTGACCGCATAGCCACACCCACCAAGCCACGCCCACAGAACTGGTAGTAAAAAAAATTGAATCCCATGCAAACAACAAATCCACCAACAGATCTGATTTATCCTCCCAGTAACATTCAAGTATTAAATGTCTTGCTAAAGGCCAGAAGGATGAGAGTCATTTTTATTTATTTGTCGGACACTATTCCATAATGCAGATACTACAACAGAGAGGGCGCAACTCCTGAGTTTCACAAGATAACATTTCCTAATGAAAGGAATCTAGAACATGTCAACTCTGTGGCTTTTTGGAAAGTGAGACAGATGAGCCTCATCTTATGCTATGTAGAGTCTTACAGGCAACAATCAGCATATCTTGCCAAATATTGTTAAATTTGGGGCTGCCGCTGTCAAAGACCAATTTGTCCCTTCTAGTTTTTGCTATAGGGTCTTGAGCTAGACTATTTCAAAATTCAGGGGGTCCTTTAAATTGCTTACTATTCATACAGTACAGACTAATTTTTTCATGTAGAATATAAATTTGTCAAGAAAATAAATGCACTTCATACAAACAGATTTCTAGTCCAAAAATACTGTTTGGAAAGGCATAATATTAAGTAGACTAATTATAAAATAATACAATCAAGACATTGGTTCCCCACCCTAGTAAGAACTAGGTACTGTATCTTTTGCTGACAAATCTTGTCAAATGGACTTGTTTGAAATAGTTAACCTGCTTCTGTAAGCTATTTTACATTTAAAATGATCAATTTGCAAGTGCTTTTATCAATATTATTCACTGATTATTGGAAGAATAGATGCATCCTCAGAAAACATTAACCATCAATATTATTTTTATTTTAGCAGCACATTTCTTCAGCAGGCTGAGAGCTCACATTAATTTTATTTAATGGATGACTAAAAACCATGTTTTTGCACTTCCAGAAAAATTGCTGATGGATTCCATGAAAAAAAGAGCATCAATTAACCCCGAAACTGAATAAAAACCTAAACTATTGCTTTAAGGGTAAAATAGTCTACTTTGTCTTCTCATTATACTTCCACATTCAGGCAGCCGATGTTTTACAGACAATTCTTTGCTACATTTTACTAAATAACAACTGCAGGTGTTAAACTAGAATTCTTATAATTTTCAGACATGAGGACACAAGTTTGGAAGGAACTGTGGAAATATGATTTAATCATTCAGGAATGCCATATGCACGTTGATTAAATATGTTTTTAAGGAATGTAATTATTGACTGGTTAGAGTTGTGTTGTAAACAATATCTATTTTTGTAAATTACAGTAGTAATTAATTGTCTACTTTCAGCAGTGGTAAAATCAACACTTGAATGACATTGCAACATTGGATAAATATAGTTGTACATCATGAAGACCAGGACTGGATTATGCACAAGGAAATTATTTCTGGCTGTTGCTTTGTGCTAACTAAAGTTACCAGGTCTGGACTCCAAAACTCCAGGTGCTCACTAGATGGCAGCAAAGATTTATATAAAATAACAACTCTGCTACAATCTAGTGTTCATCTAGTCAGTGTTTCTCAAACTTTGTTGGTTCACCGCCCCCTTTTAGAAAAAAATGAATGCTTAACGACCCCCTGCCAAGCCCCACCCCCAGGGTGGGGGATGAGTAGCCCAAGACCCATCCCCAGGGCAGGACGGATGAGCTTCCCAAGCCCTGCCTCTGGAATGCCTCACCCCTTGCATAGGGGTTGGGCCAGCCCGGAGTAATGGTGAGGACATAGAGGCCAGGAATATACACTGCACCTGCACCACTCTGATCCACGCATCGATAACAGGAAGGTCTCAGTGAGAAGCCCCTTCCCTCCCTTGGCTCATTGCGCATGTGCAGCATGGGAGTTGGCTGAATCCTCTGCCGCCCACCGATTGGTTCCTGGCACCCCCTAATTCCACATGGAGCTGCCAATGCCCCCTTAGACTGCTCCAATGCCCACAAAGGATACTGCCCACTTTGAGAACCACTGATCTCGATTTTTACAGGTCAGATCCCATAGCTGTATTTATAAATGGACTTCTTCCCTTCACACTGCTGAGGATAATATTTAATAACAAGATTTCTCTAATAATATAATAACATCTTTTAGCATATTTTTAAAGCAATTAAAGTAGAAGAAAAGTTCTTTATTAATCACTGGAATAAGATTTCTGCCCTCATGAGAGAGGGGCTTAAATCACTATTGGACCATTGTCAGGGGGTTTATCTCTGGAAAGCAACATGAACATTGCATTAGCGTGGATCACCTGTTACCAGCTTATATTTACACATACGGTAGCTTTTTTACATTCCTTATTTCTGCACTATAACTGCACAAGATATTGGAAGTAATGCACAGTGGAACATGAAAGAAAGCCTGAAGCATAACTTTGGAAGTTATCATGTCTTCTTTCCCCTTCCCTTTCAGTTTTGCTACTTTACATGTCCTGTCAATTTCAAAGCAGGAAAATACCCATAAGGGTAAATGAGAGGCAGAAGATGCTGAGGATAAGGACCGGATCCTGGATTCAAGTTACTGACGTAAGCAAAAACAGCTGAACTTTAGTGTAGTTCTATTTAACATGATTTGTGCTTTTAATTTCCTTAACATCTCTAAATTGTAAATTAATAGGGCAGGAGCACATTTTAGTATTATGTACCTGAAAATGAGCTTGGGTGATTCAATTGAGTGCTTTTATTTTGTAAAAGGAAAAATGGGTTTCCCTTTTATCTCTGGGTGCAATCCACATAATGAGTAAATTGGTCAATTGCTGACTGGCTATCATCAGGGGAACTTACAAAAGCCAACCGGTTGTTACACTAGTTGAAACCCACCCCTGATGCAAAGCCCAATTTGTCTAAACATAATTTACTTTATTAAGGAATACCAAAATAAGAAAAAGACTATCTCTTTATCTAAAGCAGCCGTGCAAGCTTGCACCTCTATTCAACTATAGCATAATACAAGAAGAAGATCATGGCAAGAAGGAGGGGAGAGGTATTTATACACAGGATGGATAACCCTCCTCTTCCTGCAGTTAGGTGATTTATGGCACCCTGGGTTTTCCCACCAGGGTCTGTGTTAAAGCAACGCTGTGGTCAGCATAATGCCAGATATTCTACATGACAAGGTGAGCATGCAAGAAAAGCATATTGCTGAGATAAAAGAGTAACAGTGCTCAACAGTTCAGCATACACATAGCAAGCATGGTGACCAGTACATGCTATAAATCTAAACTAAGATACTCACCAAGCACAGGTGTGGCACTGAACCCATTGCAGAAGCTACTGTTTGCTCTCTGCTGTGGGAATTAGCACATGCTTAAAAGTATTCTATTTCATTAAATTATTTTATATGTTGCAGGTGCCTTATGTCAAACTAAGTGGGCACTTTAGGTTTCTTGAATTGGTGTTTAGCGCACACTAACTTTTCTAATAAGGAGGATTGGGGTTTTGAGAGGAATGTGAAGAGAAAAGCAGATCTTTGTTTCTTCCACAGCCTTTTCAATTGGGTCCCAGTATTGTATAGATACAGGTCACACTTAATGGCTGTCAAAGAAGCGTTGCAGAAAGCCTCAAATGTAACCAAGGACACCTTTGGCTGAAGGAAGAAAGGTGATCACTTTCTTTTCTAATTGAATAGGACAGAGAGGCTTTTTCAGAGAACCGAACTATGAACTTGCTATGAAAATGTTTCTCTGTGTCACCCACTGGTACTTTTTGCTCAATAGAGCTATGTAATGGGACAATTCATTCATACAATGTTTTCCTGACATCACAAATTTTGGGGCTGTTTCTGTTTTAGTACTGAGTACTACTTTTGTTTAGTACCGAGTACTACATTTTAGTACTGAGATTTATGCTAACCAGATGGAATACTGTAAGTATAATGCAAAACTGGAAATCTAGCTAGCTGCCATGTCCATTTTCTCTCCTGACCTCCTGGCATGATTAAAACTACAAATTCCTAAAGCTGGATAGTACAATGCAGAGAAGCAGTAGTGTAGTATAAAGTAACTGAAAATGAGAGCTTATCAGTAGTTTTAATCAGTAATGTCATCGAAGCAGACAATTAAACCCCAGGTGTTGCAGATGTCGTCAGGTCATAAACCTTAGCGGATCTGACATGTTTTCTAGCCCCATCAAAAAAAGCTGCTTCCCCGCCCTAAAGTTAATGATTAATACAACTCTTCACTTGATTGTGTTAATCTCTGGAAACACCAGGGCTTGACTCTACTGAAAACCTGTATTTTGAAGCAAAGCCTTGTGATGACCACCTTAGCAAGAAAGATCTAACCAAGTTTTATTTTTATTGAGTTTTTCAAAACACTTAAAATTGGGGGGAGGGAGGGAATAAGCATTTAAGCCACAGCACACTTTTCTGAAAGTTAAAGACATATATTTTTTGCAAAGCTTAATAAGAAATATGCATACACACGGAAAGAGGACCTTAAATGCAGGAAAAAGTTTTAAGCCATAGCCTACATTTTTGCCTTTGCCCAGAATATGGTTTAGTATATGTGTATATTTGTAATCCTTGTGTGTGTGTGTGTGGGGGGGTGTCTTTGCTCAGCTGCAGACCTGTTCAACCTTTGCACATAGATTTAAAAACAAAAAAACCTATTTTATCCAGAAATCCCCCAAACTATGTTCATTTTTTAATTGCTTAAGGTAAAGGTAACGGTTCCCTTTGCACATATGTGATAGTCAGTTCCCGACTCTAGGGGGCGGTGCTCATCTCTGTTTCAATGCCGAACAGCCAGTGCTGTCTGAAGACGTGTCTGTGGTCATGTAGTTGGCATGACTAAACACCAAAGGTGCATGGAATGCTGCTACCTTCCCACCAAAGTCCCTATTTTTCTACTTGCATTTTTTACATGCTTTTGAACTGCTAGGTTGGCAGAAGCATCCGTTTCTTTAATTGCTTACTACTAGATTAAAGGGTGGGTGGGTGTTTCCAATTGGATTTTTCAAAAATATTTGTCTTAAACTATCAGAAGAGCAGGATATAGTTTAAAAAGTTCTCTCCCCCCCCCTCTTTAAGGTGCTGATTTGCAAAACTCAATGGCAACAACCAAAAGTTCATTAGGGTTTTCTTTATTGCAAAATAAAACATGTAGGTTTCTGTAAAATAAAGTTTGATTCAAAATGCAGGTTTTCAATAGATTCCAGAGGTCAATGCAATCCAGGCATTTTTTTGGTGGGATTAGGTAACATGTCATCTCAGTAAGGTTCATGACTGATGATCTCTCCATCAACTGCATTTTGATTGCTTACTTTGATGTCACCAAATAAAGTTACTAACTCCCATTTTAAGTTACTATATATCACTGTTCCAATTCTCCAAAACCAAGAAACAGGAATAAAATGTTCAATTGATTGCTTGCTTTTAATTCTGGCCAAAACAAAGGCAGCAATAACCATGGCTGCTTTCCCACCTATTTAAACCACCCCCCACCCCTGCATGCAGCTGCCCCACCCACATGGCTGTTATACTTCTAGAGAGGCCTGGAACCTTTCTGTTGGGCCTAGTTCTTTCTTCTGCTGCTGACCTACTCTCCAGCTGATTGTTGGCCAACTGCTTCTTCGTTGTCCACCTCCCACATCATGAGTCTACTCTTTTTCATTACCCCTGTAAACCTTTCCCACCCCCAAATGGCAACCCTGAAACAGTCCACTGGAGGCTTGCCATTTTGAGTTGTTGACATGCTATGGATTATTACTACAATAGACCTCTGTTGCATTGTAAAGTTTAGACTCCAAACTCTTGAGGAAGGAACCAAATTAAAAAGTGTATAAAGGTTGAACCCAGAAAGTTGCAGTTCTTAAGAATGCCTGTGCTGTGTATACTGTAATTGTGGCCTGGAAGTTGTGAAGGTGCTAATATGAGGAAAAGTTAATTAACAGCAGTTAATGTGTGTAAAGAGCCTCTCCCTATATCACTTCCCAATAGCAACTAAATGCTCTTAGGAAACCTGGCACAAAGTTTTCTCTTGAGATGTTTAGAGGGCCTCTGAGCATAGTGATTCTATTGAATTGCCACAGCTAATAGTTCCTAAGGGTCCCTAACCTCTGTGAATTTATTGACTTTTTAATTAAAGCCAGCTAATAAACTAGATTCCATGCAACAATCGTATGTTGTGCAAATAGTTGTGCATGCTTCCTGTATATTTTCAGTGTGTTCCATTAGCTAATTCCAGATAGTATGATTCTCTGTTATGTTGCTGTACTGTACTAGTTGAACACATTCTTCACATACAAGATGGTCTGAATTTGTGCCTTGGCAGCTTTTGGTAACATTTGTCAAATAGCAAATCTGAGAACCTCACTTTAGGCTCTCAGGGAGTAGTTTCCACTCAAAATAGAGAATGCTGGCTAGATGGTTTGATTGTCTGACTCTGTGAGATTGCTTTGTATTTTCAGTGTTAGGTTCTTTAATTTCCATTTAATTTAGCAATATGCTAATAGATATCCATTTTAAATGTGTAATATTTTCCAGTCAGATATTAATTTTCCAGTCTCAGAGTCAAACCACTCCACATTTTCCATGAATTACTTTGATTTCTGGCAGTTTTCATGCTTGAACTTGAGTGTGAACTTGTCTTGCTTGTAACAGTAATGGTATGTTTTATACTAAATCTTTCTTAGCACTAAATTCAGCCATCAGTTTTAGACATTACAGACTGAATCACCATGTAAAGAAAAAGTGAGCATCATCTCATTACCATATGTAGTACAATAAGAAAAACATGGTGTCTGTTTAATTCATATGAAAGTGTGTTAAATCATCTAATTAATTCTAGCACAGATGTTCTGGGATGAAATTCAACTCATCAATGCAAGAACATCCTTGTGTCACACCCAATAATTGTTTTGTTGATGGCTACTATCAGTTGTTCTCACTGTTTCTAATTTGTCATATTATTGTTCTTTTTCCCTTTTCTCATCAATGGCAGTGTATCTATAATATGCCTCTCCAGGACAGTGCTTTATGTATCTGATAGAGTGGACTGTGATCCATGAAAGTTAATGTTATATTTGTTTTTCTTGGAACAATAGACTAACAAGGCTATTTTCTGGAAACTGTTCATGTGTAATTTTGATCCTCACAGTGGAACAAAGGCAAAAGGGCAAATATACAGGAAATACAGTAATAAGCTCCTTGGTTTTGAAGGTTTAATCTGAAGAATTCCTGCTTATCTTGCAGGAAGATAAATGTAGATTTGTCCTTAGTACAATAATCCCTTGGTAAGAGGGTAATGAGGACACGTTTCATTGTGATAGTAGTAACAATGGCTGTTAGATTAATTCATTTAAAAGTTTATATCAATGAAATCAGAAGAATACTAATTTCTTTTCAGTCTAAAGGCCACACTTTCTTGTTGAAGATATACTAGGTAATTATACTGACTGACTGACTGACTGACTGACTGACTGACTGACTGACTGACTGACTGAGCCAGGATAAAACTAAATTTGATTTACTTGAAATTTCAATGTAAGCCACTTTGCATTAATTAGAAGCATTTATTATAGATAATACTTTTTTCCTTGGTCATATTACATTCAGTGACACCTTTTGGTAGATCTCTGGAAAGCACACTCAATGGTTTTGAGTTGCATGTGGATATAAGGTTGTATTCCCCTGAAATAAATATTTCAATTTAATGAAGGAAAACCTGCTCTCATACTATTACCCTGCAGCCTTGACTGAAGTATTCCTATACCGCTGATATAACTTCTTTGTGGCAACAATATATGCACATTTGTCATTATAGCTACACAATGTGGGTGTTAACACAATATTGCTAAGGAATCCCATAGCTCAGGGAATTGGAATCCGCTTAAACTGCAATGCATCAACCAGACCTTCCATAATTAATTTATTATAGAAGCACTAGTGAAAGTGAGGATGGATAAGACTGAGATTTGGGCTTTTTTGTCCTAGCAAATGTATACAAATAACCCAAACATACGTTTTGCTCCAGAGAATTGCTGTTTATAAGACAAAACAACATAACAACAGTGTGATAAAATAAACAGATGGAAAGGGAGCATAAGGTAACCAGGAGGCAATTATGATTAACATTCTAGGCAGTCACAAGTTAACAGATGCTGAGACATCACTCTTACAGATGAAGCAGCAAAAGAATGGTACAAGGACAGCCAATAATGTAGCATGATTCTCTCTTCTAAACCTCCCTTATATTACTGATACTGAATGCATGACTATATAGGATGGATTGGACACATCCTTTTTGTGGTCCTCTTAAGCTGACTCTTGACTCACTGTATATCACCTATGAGTCTCTTGAATGCCACCCCTAAAACTATAATTTCCATATCTCTCATCCTGCTGAAAGAAGGATTTAGAAATACTCTGAATACTCTGAATAAAGTATTCATTGATTCCCTTGAACTTTTAAAACATTTACCAATCAGCAGAATGAGGACTAGGAAGACTAAGGTCATACACAAGAGACTGAAACCAGATACCTTCATTATAGTAAAAATGCACAGATGTTGAGCACTCCACCCACTGAGAGACAATCTGTTGTTTGTCTGATAGGGTAGGCAGGTTGCAAAAAAAAACCCATATAGACTGTACCTCAGGACTGTGGCCTATGTGTGAGAATTGCTGGTTTTCTGCAGTACTATGACTTTTCCAGTATTTCAAAGAGCTTGGGGTGTGATGCTAGTTCGCCTCCTTGTGCTGCACCCTGGATAGCATGGTAGTGTGAACCAAATGACTAGCAACAATTGGCAGCCACACTACATTATAAGACAAAACAACAGTTAACGACAGTTGGCAGGCAGACATCTTTGTAGAACTCTTGGCTCTCTAAATACATGGCAACAGATATCAGGTGCTGAGCCTAACAGGACATATTGAGGCTGGTTTCCAGTGAGGTTTAAAAACAGCAGCTGTGTTCATCGACCTTCCTGCAGCATATGATACCATGTGGAAGAAGGTTCTGCTTTTCAAATTCAGTTACATCATCCTTGGTAAAAACCTCTATCACCTAATAAACAACATGTTCAGCAATAGATCCTTTCAGATCATTATGGGGGACAACTCTGAACAGGATCCGTACCCAAGATGGTGTCTGCCAGGACTCATTGTTTAAATGGGATCTTGTCTCTACCCCTCAATGTGACTGTGGTGCTCCTCAACAAAATATCCAACACAATGTGTCCGAATGTCCATCAAGAGCTTACACCGGCCCAATGTCTGATTGAACTACTACTATAAGTCCATGTATTTGCCATACGCTAAATAAAATAAAAATCAAAGAGCTTGAATCTAGCTTTTGACTTTGAGCAACAGCTTAGATCAGGGGTGTCAAAACTGGCGGCCTGCAGGCCGGATGCATCATGCGCAGGCCACGCCCACCCCAGCTCTGTGATGGGGAAAATGATGCAAAATGTCACGTGACAGCAATGTGACACCACATTTAACACCCATGGCTTAGATGAAGCTGGAAAAAAACCTGTTCTCCCCATTTTTCTTAATCCCATTTTAGATAAAATTTATCTCAGTGCTAGAGGCGTGCATTATCACAAAGTCATAGTTAGTAAAGAACAATAGGGTTAAACTCTCTGATGTAAGAGATTCAGTCATATGGTGCTTCCAGTTAGATCATTACTAACAGGCTTTGGATTAAATGCAGTATGCTATAGTTGAAAGTAAGAACCAGCTTGTCAATGTGGAGGAGGCTACATAATACAGGATTCTAATAAAACAGTTTAATAGAGAAGGATAGGGATGGGTATCTTAGAGGAGACTACATAGGTAGGATTAAGGTACAGAATTGAGTTGGGAGGAGCATGCATGCCCCTTATATATGTGGGGGACCACATCTCCCCCTACAGGTGCTACAGGTGCAGCACTGAGAGGTGCTGCCACCAAGAGGTGTAACTGGGGATAGAGCAGGAACATAATTTTATGTCACACAGTTATAAAAAAATATTTACCATTTTAAACTTTCTTCTTGATAGTACATTTCATTTGTCCTCAGTAATACAACATGATCTGAGTGGCTGTGACTTAGCAGGATGTCTCTTCTGGAGGAATACAAGCATAAAGAAGAAAAGCAATCTTGTCCTATCCCATTAGTCATGGGATAGCTATCCACTTCTAAAGTCTCAAATGGGAAATGTGGCTAAGGGGGAAAAGCCATTCAGGTGAATCTAAGTAGTTTGGAAGAATGTTTATTTGCTATGGAAATGCAAGGTCTAGAATATAAAGGTATCTCCATAGAACTAGGTATAGGATTCCAGCAATGAGTTTAAGTTGTTCAACCAGCCATTGTTGTTGGTTCTTTTTTTTAAGTTTTATTTGTTTTATTAATATAATATATAAAAATTCCACTTCAATCAAACAGTGTGTTTGGGTACAATTATTTTTAAGCAATCACAATCAAAAGGTTTACAAAAACATGCATCACAATAACAATACTGTAGTAACAATAATACTGGTAACAGTATTGTTATTGCAATACTGTAGTAACAAAAATTTTGTTGTCCATTTTAACAAATTTCATTTTAACGCTTATCCTTTTTATGTGCCTCTTTCTAACTTCTGTTTTTATTGTCTAGCCATTGATAAAATAAGTCCCATGTCAAAACATATTTAGTTTCTTCTTTGTCCTTAATAGTAAGCATTAGTCTATCCTGGGGGTCGGCAACCTGCGGCTCTGGAGCCTCATACGGCTCTTTGAGCCCTCTGCTGCAGCTCCCTGTCGCAGCAGGGAGATGAAAGAGCCATTGCCCCATCACAGAAGTGGCATGGCCGGAGCCTTAGTGCAGGAGCAAAGTGCCCCCTGCACTTGCCTTTGCATGGCAACAGCATTCTACCTTTGTCGAGATACATTTGCTGTTTCCGCCAGCAAAGAGGGCTGGGAGCGAATGGTGAGGGCAGATCTTGCAGGGTAGGGGTCATCCCCCAAGCCTGGCCTTCCTCCTCTCTTGGTGGGACCAAGAGAAAGAAGAGGGTGGATTGGGGAATCGCTCCCCTCTGCCGCCAAGCGCCGAGCACAACAGACCAGTGGAAAGGGGAGAAGCACCCCCATTGACAAAGAGGCATGACCTGGCTCTCGCAGTGGGATGCTGTTTGGCACCTTCAGATTTGAGCTGTCACCTTTGAAATATGCCACTTTCTGTTGTCTGTGTCTTCCCCGATCTCAGCTTGATTGCCCCAACTATGTTTCTGCTTGCTTTCTTTCCCTGTGCCTTCCCTGGGCAGCGATGGCTGGGGCCGTAGGAGGGGGGGCAGCAGAAGCATTAGGGCTTCTCCCCCCACTCAGCAAGCAGGGCCTTGAGCATGAAGAGTAGCAGGTGAGCACCGGAGGGTCAGAATATATGCTCCAATGTCATCCCAACACATGTTTCCAGAATCCACTCCTCTGTCCCAAAGTAGGATTGAGGGGGGGGAAGCGGGAAGGGGGAAGGGTAGCAGGGAAGGAGAAGCACAGCTGGCTTTCCTTTGGCATGGGGTGGGGGGAAGATCCAATATCCCCTCCCTGGCTTGCCTGCTACTCTCACAGCACCTTGCACAGCACAGCAAAAGCATGCTTCACAATGTGGGAGACTGGATACCCTCCTCCTCCTGGAGCCCATTACAATACAATGCGACCCTGCCCCACTCATCCCTGGCAACTTTCTCTCTCTCTCGGGGTGGAGACCAGGCCGTGTGTCCAGCACCAACAAAGCTGGACGTAGCCTCCCACTGTTTCCCGCAGTCTGGCAGTGAGAGAGAGATAGAGAGGGGGAGACAGGTTCCGCTCGATTTGGCTCTGTCTGCTCTCCTCTCTGCCCCTTTTGTGAGGATTCAGTGGACGCTGCCTTGGTGATTGGGAGGGGAGTTTCGTTTCATATTTTGCCTTCCAAGCATCTTCGAGGTTGCCCAGGGACTATATTTTCCAGCCACTTTGGACTGAGTTGCAGGATGCATGTGCATATCTCTGCGTGTGTGCTGCTGCTTGGGATTATGCTTCTCTGAAGTGCGTGCAGTGATCTACAGCCTGACAGTCACTCCTTTTCCAGCCCTATTATCAGCTGCACAGGGCTTTCCGGAAAACATTTGCAGCTGATAACAGCGCTCTGGATCGATCCAGAATTATCGGTTGCAGAGGGCTTTCTGGAAGGCATCTGAAGAGGAAATGGAGGCCAGGGCAATGTGTGCGAGTGGTGGCAAGCGGCCACAGAAGAAGCGGGCCAGCAGCAGGTTCCTGCTGGGTGGAGCTGTCGGTGCCACCACCGCAAGGTGAATC
>JANHGC010000921.1:181607-192843 GCA_027560395.1 Boaedon fuliginosus
TTAAGATGGGTGGATTTCAACTCCTAGAAGTCCCCGGCTGGGGAATTCTGGGAGTTGAAGTCCACCCATCTTAAAATGGCTGACGTTGGGAATCACTGCTTTAGACGATACATTATATTGTAAAAAAAAGCAAACATTTCACAAATCATAGTCATAATGGTAGTTTATCAATCATGGTAGTTTATCCATTGTATTTCATAAACTATCTTCATAGTTTCAGTGCCTTAGGAAGAGAAAGAAGTAGGGATGTAGGTTTCCTTTGTAAGAAGACATTGTTAAAGCAGTAGAATGGAGCTCGACAAACAGAAAAAGTACCAAGCTCTAGGCAATATTCTAAATGGCACAAAACAGAAGCTTTATTAATGGAACTGTTCTGGCTTGCAAAATTTTACATCAAATTGCTCTTCTACCTCTCCCATAAATATTTCAGGCTCATGTATTACACTACTCTATAAATCACACTTTATAAATCATGATAGTTTACTTTAGGACATATATAATATGTTAAATTAAAGCCAGAAAAATAATCTTGAATATAATGGGCCCGAATAATTAAGTTTTATGCAACTTTCAAAATAGGAAGGATCAAGCTTGTATATTAAATATTGAGAAGGGGAAAGGAAACATTTCCTCAATAGCTCCTGCTATTGGCACTTCTAAGTGATTGGAAGTTCCTATTTAACTCTAAACTCATTTGTTTCTATAGCTATTCATATCCATTCATTTAAAATGCATTTGTAGAATAAAGTGACTGTTTTACCAGTGAGAGTTATTACCTTCTATTCGCTGGCAAGAAAGACCTTCACAATTTTCCTATTTTATGGCAATTGTGAATATGGATCTTTCTAACTCATAAAAGTTAATAATCTCTCCTTTATGACTAAAATATTCTTTCTCACTATCTAACACTTAGAAAAATAATCTTCATTCCCCGGGCTAAAATATTATTCCTTTTTTCTTTTGTTTCTGATGAAATCAAGCCCCTTCAAAAAGTTAGAAGGACAATCAGCTTTTCTCTCTCCATTAACTATCCTCACAGCAAAATTTGCTGCCGTTGTGACTCGGAGTTCAATTTCAGCAGCAGAGCGATAATGATAATAATAAAATTCTTGAAAGATATAGAACAGATTCTAGTATTAGTTATACAATATTATAATTTCATGTGGCCTTTATATGTGAAAAATGGATGTTGTAATTCAATCAAGTTCACTATAATTATATTGCAATCCTATAATACACTTTGGGAACTAATCTATTATTGAATAGAACTGTGTTTATCACGTATTTGAAGCACTTGGGTGTCAATGTGTTTAGAATCATAAAGGTCAATATAATGATCTCTTCATTTCAATTTACAGTATACTCTAATTTATTTATAACATTTCATCAGTCCTTATTGACTTTAAAACGAATTCGCCTATAAATTTAATCACCATATTCACTCAAGCCAAAACTAATCATGGCTATGTTGCAAGTATAGAAAAATTCCTGAGGAGGAAATATAAACTGTGCCCATTTCTGAGACCATACACATAATACAGACACATAGGTTTATGTCAATATGAGGTTCAGGTAATTTTTCTCTTTGAAAGATGTTTACTAAAATGATAAGGGTAGAATTATGCAAATTCTTCCTTCTGGTTTAGTATATATTCTTGCATGTCAATCAGATGCACCACTTTATATTGATGCTGTGTACCTCAATCATAATAGAGCTGGAAGGAACCTTGGAGGTTTATTGGCATTGTTTTCAATGGTATCCCTATTTGAACACATGTAGACACTCAAATCCCAAAACACAAACTGTTATCATGCTTAATCACCATTACCAAGTTAATAGCAATAGCAATAGCACTTAGATTTATATATCGCTTCACAGTGCTTTACAGCCCTCTCTGAGCGGTTTACAGTGTCAGCATATTGCCCCCAACAATCTGGGTCCTCATTTTACCAACTGCAGAAGGATGGAAATCTGAGTCAACCTTGAGCCTGGTGAGAATTGAACTGCCAAATTTCAGTCAGTTGGCAGTCAGCAGAAGTAGCCTGCAGTACTGCATTCTAACCACTGCACCATTGTGCATTGCACATTGTGCAATGCACATGCAGTAACGTTCATTTTCCCTCATCCTCAAATTGGAGTACCTTTCACAAAAACTCAAATATTCAGTCCCTGAATTGGAGAGATTTAAAAGAATGGAAAATTTGGAACAGCTGGTTAAAAAAAAAAGATGTATATTTTGGATTCTAACAATAGAAAAAAATAACATTCCTGTAGAATACGCAAAAGGTTTTTTTCCACATCCTATATCATACATCATGATTTAACAAAGAAATCATAAATATGTCTCCCAGATTTTGTTACCTTCACATTTAAGTTCACCAACAACAACCCTGAGAGGTGTGTTGGGCTGAGAGAAAATGGCTGGCCCAAGGTCATCCAGCTGGCTTTCATGGCTAACGCAGAACTTAACTCACAGGTTCATGCTTTCTAGCCTGGTGCCTTAACCACTGAACCAAACTGACTAAAACCAGTTTGTTTGCTATTAAAACAAAAATGCTCTAAAGCCTGATGTAGCCTCTGCAAGCTGGTGTAGACTCTACACCATTGAGGCTATATATTCTATGATATCAAGAAATATTTCATAAAATATTATGTCTGTTATTCTAAAATATTTACTGAAACTTGATACTCTTCTGTGTGCTGAGAATGGAGGGAGGAGAATAGAGAAACAATTTTTTTGGAAGAAATACTGTAAAGAGATAGGACTCAAACACTAATGAAGGGGGACATCCAGTGGTAAAACAAGTTACATTCTACCAGATATTTGATATTTTTAATATGAAAGGCTGTTTTCAGATACTAAAAAAAAGTTCTAAATTGCTTTTTTTTCTCACTTCAAAGATTGATTCACTAAAAAAAAACAAAGCAACTTCATAATAAAAATATTACTAATGTAGTGTCATGTAAAGGTGGCCTGTTCTTCAAGAATCATTTTCTGGATATTCTGATCCAAGGTCAATAAAATCATTGACCTCTGTGAGAAAACATCATAAAAGTTGATACCTCCCCAGTGGATGCCATTTCACATCGTAGAATAGGGTCAACATCTCTCAAGCGGGGCCAGGAGAACATTGGCGCCTAGAAAATGAGAAAGAAATGTGAATTCATTTGCAACATTACTTCTCCAAATACAGTAAACTGAAGATGCAAGATATAAGTGAGCAACATTTTGGTAACCAGAACTTGATTTGACATTTTGGAAGAGTAGGAAAGATAATTCTATTTCCTCAAGATCACAAAAAGTGATAATACCACTGTATATACTGCAGTAGTGATGCCACACTTGGAATCATGCATTGCTACTATACAAAAGAGTACAGAGAAGAGCAACAATGATGATAAGGGGTCTGAAGGCTAAACCATATGATAAACATCTAAGGCATGACTAGAGTAACAAGGAGAAGGATTAGGGATGACATGGCAGCTGTCTTCCAGTACTTGAGGTGCAGCCACAAAGATGGGCTTTGACTAATTTTCCAAAGCACCTGAAGGCAGGACAAGAAGCAATGGGTGGAAGCCAGTTAAAGAGAGATCCAACCGGGAACTAAGGAGAAATTTCCTGATAGTGACGATAATTAATCAATAGAAGAACTCCCCTCCTGGAATTGTGGGTGCTCCATTGCTGGAGGTTTTTGAAGAAAAGATTGGTCATCTATTTGATCAGGGTGGTATAAGGTCTCCTGCCTTGGCCAGAGGGATCTCTGTATTTTATGTATTCTAGTACAATTTAGAACGTGTATTATTCAAAGTTTTTGGAGGTTTTTATCCCCGAGAAAGGGCAGAATGTGCTGGTTGGACTTATTCTCAAAGAGAACCAGAAATTTGGAATGGGATAGCAGTTGATGCCACTGCTAGCAAATTATAGGAAAAAAAGGGAGAGAAGGGAAATGGTTCTGACATTGAATCCTGACATTGTACCATTATACTTCCTTAATAATGGATAACACCAATTATCCATCCCCATGTGTCTGTGTCTATGTGTGTGAGTGATACATACATTACATACAGTAAATACATACGGTGTATATATTAAGCCCAGAACTGTCTCAGATGCATAACAGATACCAGATCATTCCATGGTGGATAATCAAAGAAATGAGGCAGCAATATGGCAACAATATGACTGTGACTATAGCATTACAGAGTAAACCACATATTTTACCCAAGACTTGACTCATTTGTTGTCCACTGAGACATTTATCAACAATATCAATTTCTCAAGGTTTCCTTGCAGGTCCTTTCCCACCATTGACTTTGAATGACACAACTAAGGAGAAGGGAAAGAGGAGGTGTAGCTGGGATGGATTGCCAAGCTAATCCATCCCAGGAAAGCAGTTATGACTGATCTTCCATTTTGTGACTATGAAAAAAGATGGAAGGAAATCGTGGACTTTTCCATTTTTGATAAGTCTGCCTTCTGGCAAGATACTTTCCTCCGATGATAAAGCAACTCCAAACTGGAAAGAAGATATGATTGGGGTGCTCATCAAAGCATTGCAGGAGAAGATAAAGTTAATTCATAATAATGTATTTATGGTTCAAAAAGTTTTCCCATAGGCCCTCTTCAGAAATTTTAAATTATTTCTGGCATTTTAATAATTATTATTGCTGTAGGCATTTACAAGCATTTTTGGATTCCTAAAAAAGATTTTGTTTAGAACAGAAGGATTTCCATTCAAATCTCTGTAGCAAATCACTGTGATATTACAATACCTATTTTACAATGGGGAGCAATCAGGGATAAATTTACCCTTTTCTGGAGGTTGGCATTCAGCTTGAAAAAACTAAGGGTAGTAATTTACTGAAAAGAGCCCATCAACTATTATTGAAAGCTTGCAACCCTCAATGAAACACTAAACAAGAGACCGACTTGAACAGTTTGTGAGTTCCAAAGTAAACCCCTATTTTGACCCACAAAGAAAACTATATAGAGTAACCTACCAAATATTTCATAACATTGTGTTTTCAGTCATTAGCTCTCAGCTAAAATGCAAAGTGTCTTGAACACATGGTGTATTATACAGAGGGACATTGAATATGCACACCTGCTTCACTTAGATAGAAGCAATTTTACTAAGAGTGAAGGCTAACGTGTTCACAGGGACACCTGAGTTATCCATCTTCCAAATGTCATATATCATTCATTAGACTTACCCTTTGTTTCAATGTACAAACCTTGTTAATATGCATTTGATTTGGTTATCTGATTGTGGTTTTTAATGTGGTACTTTAATACTCAGCACAGTGTATATCGATGGGGAAGATTATTTTACCTATTTCTTCTTGTCATTGATTGGGATAGAGGTCTGGACCTTAGGAAGAAGCTACATACCATAGGATATGGGTAAAATCACATTAGGTTTTATTAGGTAAGTCAAAGATAGACTTAGTCTCAGAAAGACTACATCTGTAAGTATAGCTAAGAACTCAAGAACAATTGAGCACATGTGGCACGTGCATGCCCTTATATACCAGGGGTGCAACATCTCCCCCTAATGGTGCCCAGGTGAAGCAGATGACAGCTGCTGCCACCTGGTGGCACATCTGGAGGCAGAGCTAGGAACATAATTTTATGTGACACTTCTCCCCATGTAAATCAATGTACAAAGAATTTAACCTTATGAAGTTACATTTATAAGTCACATACATGTAATTATCTAATTATTCTACATCACTCCACACATACCTTAATGCCCACATAATTTGATGGAATCATAGGATTTGTCAGTGCAGGAAGGGAGGATTCATGGATTTGTTCCCCAGTCATCACTTTAGTGGCTACATCAATGAAATCCAGGCCAAGGGACTTGGATATAAATGGAATAGATCGTGATGCTCGCAAGTTACACTCTATCACCTATGAGAGAGAGAGAAATAGAGGAAAAAATTTTTAACGATTGCTTATAGATTGCAAAGAAAGATAAATACCATGTTTAAACCCATAACTATAACCTTACAAATTCTGGACATTATTAGAATATTTATCAATCTTTCTCTATCCTCCCGCCTACACACATTAATGAAAAGACAGAATTTACCTACATCCACTATGGATACATACAATAACATGGACAAAAGTGTTTTAAATGCCCAACATTTTCTGAGATTACATTCATTCAAGATGGTCACTAATAGTCTCCAAATTGTTAATCAATACTGAAAAACATTTCCAGCATGGTTTTTATTACTTCCCAAATCTATACAAATTACATCTTCCAGCAAACATAACAAGATTAGAAGATAAATACTGTAGATGAAGTATATAACAATATAGATACAAAACAGTGACAAAAGGATTATCAAAGGATAGGAATAGAATTGAGTCATAAGCTTTGGCTTCATTGTGATCACTCTGAAGTTTCAGCTTGCCATATCCAAGCATGATCACGTGTTTGTAAAAGCAGCTCTTTGTATACCTGTATGATGAAGGTATTGTACAGGCTTACCAATAATACATGCAATAGCATAAATTTGTTTTTGTTTTGTTTTGCCAACTGATGCCATGGATTTATTGTAGGGGTGCTGTGAAATGGAATTACTTACTGAAGCGGGCCTTCAGCATATCCATAGTGAGAGAGGGTGTGGCAGTGGCTAAATTGTTTTCCTGGATTTTAGGGGAAGATATCATGGCTGAGGGTAGTGGAGCAAACCCAATGCAACTTTAACAACTGACTTCAATCAACAAGCATATTTTATATATATATATACATACATTAGCTATAGGTTGGAGAAAAGCTAAGAAGTGTTATAGTCAGGAACAGACAGCTGAAATGCTTCTCTACTGATGCCTATGGTAACTGGAATAAGTGTAGGTTTCATGAAAATCATGGAGAAATGGAAGCACTAAATTCCCCCACTCCAGCTCTTTGCAGTCCTGATATTCTTCCCTCTCCTATTCCTACAGTTAATGTTGTATCTTAACATAGTAGTAAGTGAAACATCCTGTAAGCAAGAATATCTGGAAGACAAATGTCCTCTTTGCATTTTCATCTATCCTATTTGTTTTTGAGTTATCCATAATAACCCAAGATACCAAAATAGCAAGCTCTGTATATGACAGAGTCAAACTTCTGCCACACCAATAAGATGAGTCGCATATAATATTCTTACAAATCTTGTTTAGTACTTATCTGATTTAAAGCAAGTGCTGAGCTAACATGCTTGCTGACAGATGGCAATTCTACAGAGCTTGCTTTCTCCTCAAATTACTGTATTATCTGGACAAGCAGAGCCATTCTTTCAAACTTGTACCACAAAATGTCTTATATAGCAATGAATGACAGAATATCAATGGCACATACTGTACACCCATGAGGCGTCAAACAAGGCAGGTATTACACGACTTCCTCTAGCCTGGGCTGTGCAGCAAACAGCAGCAACAGCCTTGACCGATTTTTGTCAGGTGTGCATGAAGGAACAGAGGGATTCTTAGAAAATGTGCTATTTATTATTCTGATCTACTATTTTCTGCATTCAAAAAGGCCTCACCAACACATCATTTCCCCTGATGAGAAACTGGATATTGAACGGTCCAGAGATAGCAAAGGCATCAGCAATCTTTCTGGTTGCAATTTTCACCTATAAGATTACATAAAAACACCCGATTACTAATTCAGCCAAATAATAAAAGCCCATTAAAGGTAAAATAAATAGAAACAAAAGAAAAAAGAACTGTTTAATTTTACCCAAGTAGCCTGAGAAATGTGAGCATAAATCCAGTGAAAGCTCTTATTACACTTACTCTAACTACAAGTCTTTAATATTGATTTAATTTTATTTCATATTTAGCTACATCCTACCATACTTCATAATATTTTATTTCTTGGTAATGCCAAACATAAAACAAAATTTATATCAACAAAAAGAAAACAGAAATAATTGAAAGAACTTAGCATCTGTTCAGTATATATTAATTTATTCTGCTATGTTTGTCTAAGGCAGTGGTTCTCAACCTGGGGGTCGGGACCCCTTTGGGGGTCAAATGATCCTTTCACAGGAGTCACCTAAGACCATTGGCAAACACATATTCCCATATGTGGTCCCAATTAATTTTATGGTTGGGGGTCACCACAACAGGAGGAACTGTATTAAAGGATTGCGGCATTAGGAAGGTTGAGAACCACTGTACTAGGGGTTCAACATCTCCCTCTACAGGTGACCAGGTGCAGCAGCTATCAGCTGCTGCCACCCTGTGGCACATCCGGACACAGAGCCAGGAACATAATTTTATGTGACACTGATAAGCTGATGGTAGATCAGCTGTTGACTGGTAGAACTCCTGTTGACTGACAAGAGACCCATTTCCCAGGCTTCAATCATTTCCCTGGCTGTCTTTGTACCTGGTACATTATTTTTTTTCCTGGTTCTTAACATTGCAATCATGCATAACTGCATTTATAATTAAACCTGTATTGATTTAATGTCCTTTACTTCTGGGTAAGTGAATAGAGGATTGCAGCCTAGTATTATTTTGGAACAAAATCCCCTCAGCTTATTTGTTTCAATACCCTTGATATGACGGTATCTTCTTATGGTATACCTGAAGATAAGCTAACGAAAGAGGCCAGACGTGGGTAGGTTGGTCTGGTTGCACATTCATTAATCCTTTAACATGTGGTTGCTCCATCGAGATTCATAATTATGCTATATTATATCAACAGTGATAAACATCATTGCACCACATTATGGTGGAGCAATAAACCAGAAGCATTGCAATTTGCACACTGTGGAGAAGGCTCAGGAAATTAACACCAATGTTGGCTTACTTTATTTCTGGATGGGCGATCACAAGCTCAGAATTCATATTTGAAGTTCTATTGGAATATTCAAAGGACAACGTGAAGTCTTTAACTTTTAAACTTTTGACAATTGGACAACCCATTCACCGCTTATCTGACTCAGTTGGTGTATTTCACAACACGTTGGAATTTTTGCCTCTCCCTGCTTGGTTCTTGTACACATTCTCAGGCCAACCTGAAAAACAGAAAAGCCTGTAATATATTTCAGCCTTTGACCTCAGGGAACGTGTGTGTGTGTGTGTGTGTGTGGTTTCAAAAGGCCTGCTGTGTTGCCTCATCATAATGGCGATGTTCCTGGGACAAATGAGCTAAGAATGCCAGGAGTGACAAAAATATATATTCCCATGTCAAAAGTATATATTGCCAAGCAGAAGTATCCAAAGCATGAAGGCAACCTCAGCTGCCCATGTAAAGCATGCAGGCACCTCTACTGAGCAGCAGTGATATAAAAAGGGGCTGGAAGCAGAGGATCACTTTAGAAAGACAATAATTTATACAGTATGGGACAACCACTGTTGTAGTTTACCCCAAAAAGGTTGAATTAAAATGACTTTTCAAAAAATACATGTATACTCTATGCTACTCAGCTCCAAGCATCTCTGGACAGTTTAAAAGGTAAAGGTAAAGGTTCCCCTCACACATATGTGCTAGTCAGTTCCTGACTCTAGGGGGCGATGTTCATCTCCGTTTCAAAGCCGAAGAGCCAGCGCTGTCCGAAGATTTCTCCGTGGTCATGTGGCTGGCATGACCAAACGCCAAAGGCGCACAAACACTGTTCCCTTCCCACCAAAGGTGGTCCCCTGTTTTTCTACTTGCATTTTTTACATGCTTTCGATCTGCTAGGTTGGCAGAAGCTGGAACAAGTCACGGGAGCTCACTCCGTTACACGGCACTAGGGATTCGAACTGCCAGGCTGCTGACCTTTCTGACTGACAAGCTCAACATCTTACCCACTGAGCCACGGCGTCCCTGGACAGTTTACAAATTGTTAAAAATAATAATTAAAAAACAAGGAACAAGACCAAAACAAAGAGCAAGGATGGTAGAGTTAACAAACCCAGATGAGAACAACGAGAAAGAAGAAAAGGAAGCTTTAATCACCGTCACCAAAGGCTTGGGTGAAAAACCAGGACTTCAGGGTCTTTTGAAACACGAGTAGAGTGGGAACCTTTTGAATCTAAAGGGTTGATGATATAGAGCCAGATGTTAATCCCCTCAGGTCATACGGCACTCAACATGCTAATTATGAGAAGCTGAGGATCTTTTGGAGCACTAATTGTGTTTATGACATGACTAGATTAAAATATTCAGGACATCTAGTTCTTGATGTTGCCCTATAGGAAGAACACTCCAAAGCCACAATGAAACAGAGTGGCAAGATGCAGCAATAAACAATGGGAACATGTATGGAGTAAGAACTTGGGGGACCTTCTGAAAGATGAAATGAAATAATGCCTGGATATATGGACATCATCAGTGGTGGGATTCAATTTTTTTTACTACCGGTTCTGTGGGCGTGGGTTGGTGGGCGTGGCTATGTGGTCGGCCAATCAGGGGTGGTATCTGCTCTAGTCTGCCAATCAGAGGTGGTATTTTCCGGTTTTCCGAACCAATCAAAATTATCATTACCGGTTCTCCCGAACCTGTCAGAACTGGCTGAATACCACCTCTGGACATCATCAGATACAATAGAAATAAAAGGGAATGCATTATTGCTAAAAGGGAAGAATCACGTTCCCGTTGATCAGGGAAGGGAGGTGGGGTATAAATTTAATAAATACAATACAAGAATATGAAACATAGAATGACAGGGTTGGAAGGGACATTGGAAGTCTTCTAGTCCGACCCCCTGTTTGAGCAGGAGACCCTATGCAATTTCAATTCCCATGATGGAGCACTCAAAACTTCTGAAGGTTAGACTGGTTAATTGTTAATAAAACTTCTGAAGGTTAGACTGGTTAATTGTTTTCACCGTTAGGAAATTTCTCCTTAGTTCTAGATTGATTCTGTCCTTGTTTAGTTTCCATCCATTGTTTCTTCTCTTGCCTTCTGGTGCTTTGAAAGAAATAGGTAGAACACCTGCCCCCCCCTTTTCTGTGGCAGCCCCATCAAATATTGGAAACCCTGATATCATGTCACCTCCAGTCCTTCTTTTCATTAATCTAAATATACCCAATTCCAGCAACCGTTCTTTATATGTTTTACCCTCCAGTCCCCTAATCATCTTTGTTGCTCTTCTCTGCACTCTTTCCAGAGTCTCAACATTTCTTTTATTTTATTTATTTATTCATTTATTGATTACTCCTGAAGGACTCTGGGCAGCTTACAACATGGATAGCAATAGCACTCAGATTTTATATACTGCTTATCAGAGCTT
>JANHGC010000921.1:262831-273364 GCA_027560395.1 Boaedon fuliginosus
GGAGGCAAGTTGTCCCACTGATTAATTGTTCTATCTATCTATCAGGAAATTTCTCCTTAGTTCTAGGTTGCTTCTCTCCTTGGATAGTTTCCACCTGTTGCTTCTTGTCCTGCCCTCAGGTGCTTTGGAGAATAGGTTGATCCCCCCTTCTTTGCGGCAGCCCCTGAGATATTGGAACACTGCCAACACATTCCCCTCTAGTCCTTCTTAACTTTAACTAGACATACCTGGAACTGTTCTTCTTATATTTTAGCCTTCAGTCCCCAAATCCTCTTTGTTGCTCTTCTCTGTACTCTTTCTAGAGTCTCAACATCTTTTCTATATTCTGGTGACCAGTGGTGGTATTCAATTTTTTTTTACTACTGGTTCCATGGGTGTTGCTTGGGCGTGGCAACCAGAGGTGGTATTTGCCACTGTCAACCAATCAGAGGTGGTATTTGCTGCTTCTCTGAATCAATCAAAATTATCGCTACTGATTCTCCAGTCCGGTCTGAACTGGCTGAATACCACCTCTGATGGTGACTGAAACTGGATGCAATATTCCAAGTGTAGTCTCACCAAGGCATTATAAACCGATATTAACACTTCACATGACTTTGATTCTATCCCTCTATTAATCCAGCCTAGGACTGCGTTAAAGATACAGAAAATCAAGTTATCCCTAATGGGTGACTATTTATTGGTCCAAGTTCAACATCCTATTACACCAGACTGCATTATTTGTTTGGGGAGTATCAACAACAAACACAATTGTTGCTTCTACTCCATTTGAAAAATTCTCCAGGATAAAGTTCAAAATTATGTATCAGACAGTTGGATTGAAAGAACTAGAGTTTTGCTCTTATAGGTTAATTCTTTGCCTCAACGCAGTTACAAATGTAAAGGTGTTAGGATCACATTATTTCTTCGTTTCTGAATACGGCCACTTCGTATTAATTAGGAATTTGGAAGACAACTTGTATATTTTTTGGGGAGGTTGGATATTTCCTACAAGTCCATCTCTGATGGAAACAAGGTTTATGTTGGCTTGTCTTCTCTTATTGATTTATTTAATTTGTAAGCCCACCTTTATTATTTTTACAAATAGCTCAAGGCAGTAAAAATACCCAACACACCTTCCTCCTCCAATTGTCTCCACAACAGCACCGTGAGGTGAGTTTGGATGAAGAGAGAGATTGACCCAAGACCATCCAGCTTGATCCCATGGCTAAGGTGGGACTTGAACTCAGTCCCACTTTCTAGCCTGGTACGTTAACCACTAGAGAAATATGGCTCCCTTCTGCCACATTCTTGCCATCAGAAGGTATCCAGGAATCAGGCAAACAGGAGAATCTAGGGGAGAATAGATCCTTGACTGGCCTGCTGTAGTCAAAATAGTTTACATAGTTATTTCTAGATTGAGCTATAAAAACAATGGGGCACGGAGCAAAGGGTTTGTGCTTCATTGAAAGAGACCTTGAAGACCGTTTGAGGAGATTATCTGGGAACATTGCTATGATACAACAATTATTTTTAGTAAAGCGAATGACCAATAAGAAACGATAGGCTTACTGAGGGATTGCACACTGTTTTTGACCTACTTTCACTTGAAATTCACCTTCCATGCCAAAATGCTTTATTTTTTTCCACTTGACATCCTGCAAATGCCACTGACACAGGAAACACTTCAGTGGAAACAAAGAATTGATTGTCCTAAAATTGAGATCATATCTGCCGTCTGAAAAGAACTCAGCGGTCCCCCCCAACCAGAATGTGCAGAAGCCTAGGGTGACTTCTACGTCCATCAGGAGGTCTCAGGGTCATCATCGCATTCTTGTGCCAAAATTCTTCTGGCATTGAGAAATAAACAGAACATTCAAAAACATCCCTGAACACAGTTACAAGGGTATTTTGGGTTATTTCTCAAAGGATCTTGGATCTACCTCAGGAAAAATTCTGCCCATTGTTTATAAACCTGAATTCTGTCATTGCATCCATATACTCATTTTAGTATCACTAAAGAGATCAAAAACATCAATAAAGAGATCAAAAAGGCTCAGTAGTGAAACACTTATTTTATAACAGGAGAGTCACCATTTCAATCTACAGCCATTCTTGGATGCATCAACAGAGAGATAGAATCAAGATCATGGGAAGAGTTAGCACCATTTTATACTGCACTTGTGAGCACACATTTGGAATACTGAGACCAGTTCTGGTCACCACAGTACAAGAAAAAAAATGCTCAAACCAGTGGTGGGTTTCAAAATTTTTTCCTACTGGTTCAGGGAGCTCGCTTCATGCGCCCATGTGCAGGGCTCAAACACCATCCTCTGTATCAATGCTGGTGAGCTGTGCAGGCATGCCTAACCCACGCATGCTCCAAATGCATGCTTCGTGCCAAATGCGCACAGGACTCAGAGACTGCCCTCTGTATCAACGCTGGTGAGCTGTGCTGCTTTTAGCTCAGCTGAGGCATAGCAATCCACTCAGATCAGCTGAATCAACATCAGCTGAACCACCATCAGCTGATCCACGCAGATCAGCTGAACCAACAAACAACATAATATAGGAGCAGTAAGAGCGGGGGTGGACGGGCGGGGCCAGTTCAAGGTGGTATTTGCCAGTTCTCTGAACCAGTCAAAATTTTCCCTACCGGTACGCCAGAACCGTCAGAACCGCTGCATACCACCTCTGTGCGGAACCTAGCTAACTATGAGGACATATTGCCTGTGGCCAGTAGATCATAAAGTGCACTGAAAATTTGGTGTCCCTGGATTTGGGCCTCTGATATCCCTTCTCACTGACTCATACACCAATCACAATTCTCATAATTTACTGAGGGGTGTCATACCAATCTTGGAGTTTAGTGAATGCATCTGCCAGAATCTCTTTTAGTGAACAGTACATTAGTTCACCGAGTTCCTTTTCTTGAGCATCTTGCACAAAGTGGTGATTGGGTCTATCTATTTTGTTTTGAAGGTAGGTTTTCTTCATTTGGGAGAATTGAATATATCCTGTATGTGTCATTCCTCTGCTTCCATTCCATTTTGTTTTAGGAAAGTAATTTTCCATTGGTCTTCTGAGGCAAATGGCTTCAGTTAGCCTTAAGAATTCAAGATCTTTTATCTTCTGTGCTTGTTTCAGGAGAGAACTTTCTCGCTTCTTTCCTTTTACCTGGATGTCAAAGTAGTCAGAGATGCTTCCCAACTTTTCCAGGTCTACTTCCTTGTTGGGTTTTTTACTGTCTCTTGCCTGTTCCTCTTAGCTTGGTAACAATAACATAGATAAGAAAGTATGTCTAATTCTCATTTCTAAATCTGAAGGAATAATTGAGTTTGAGGGTTGCAGAGAAGAATGGATGAGGGGAAATGCTACTTATGCTTCCTTAAACACATCGTTCCTCCCTTGTAAGTTGGACCTCTGCATCTACCTGCCCTCCCCACCTATAGAGTTTCAGTCTTACATAGATCCCCAAATTCAGACTGAAGGTTTAGCTCAACATTTATAAAGGTGTTTTTTTTTTCTGTTCCATTGAGCACATTTATTCCTTGTCTTTTATAAATGTCAATCATTTTTCAGTAAAGCAAGAAAGTCAGTAAGCAATTAAAATGCTTTTTTTTTTCTAAAATGTCTTTTGAATACAATAACTCCAATGAATACTATTAGGTCCCTTTTTTACCTTTCTTGTACATTCTGAAGCTGTTTTCTTATTACACTCACCAAATTACTCAACATATTGCTGGCGGGATTACCAGGACAAATCACAGGCAGGGGATTAAGCTTCATTTTCAAATATGAGAACAAGAAAATGTGCATGTGAATTCATTTACATAATTCTACAACTTCAATAAAGGAAAAGGTATTCAAAATGCATTTGAAAAGTAATAGGTCTTTTCAAGGGGAAAGAAATATAGTAAGAAATCTACTGTGTTTCTTTCACAAAGATCAGTAATTGGGACCCCATTCTACCTATACAAATTGAACTGTAGAGTTCACTATAAAGTATTACATAGAACTAAAAACCTAGCAACAGCTAAGCCTAAACTAGCCTTTCCCACCTTAAGACTCCCAAGGAATGTTAGACTACAATTCCTATAATCACATCAGCATGATCAATGTTCAGAGTTGATAATAACTGGAGCCCAACATCTGGAAGTCAAGACCAGAAAAAGCTCCCTAAGTAATTAGACAAATCTAATGCGTATGCCTTCCTGCCTTCCTTCCAAGTTTCCCAGAAAAATATGCCACTGTCTAACCCTTAAGTAAACCAATCATTGATTTCACTCTTGTAAACTGTAGGGTTGTGCACAATGACAAATGACACCTCTTTGCAAAGCTGTCTTAAGTCCAACTGCTGAAGTGACCTACTTTGAGGCAGGGCCTTGATGTAGAAAAAAAAATGTCCCACCTCCAATTAGAAGAACAGAAGCAGGCCACATGTCCTTTAACCCAGTCCTTTGTTTTCTATCCAAGAGACCATGAAAGGTCAGAGAAGTGACTAATATGATACAACGTGACAGTCCACTATAGCACTTAGAAATAGAGTTACCACGTAAGACGCTCCGAAGTACAAGACACACCTAGCTTTTGGGGAAGAAATCTGCCTCTGCCTCCCAGCAATTTGCCTCCTTGCAGCAAGCAGCAAACAGCAAACAGCCTGTTTCAGCTTCAGCACAGCCTGATTAGCACAAGCAGCTGATTGTTGGTTGGATCAGCCTCCTTGTGCCCCTCCTTGGATGAATGAGATTGCGGGTTGTTACTTTTTACTGTTAAATATTGTGATTTTAATTGTTGTAAGCCGCCTCGAGTTCCCCTGACCAGGGAAATGAAGTGGGGTACAAATTCAAACAAACAAACAAACAAATAAATAAATCTTGTAATATTCCAGGATATAAACATTATTCCAGGATATAAACATCCACTGGGATGAATGATGACAATCATTCAAAGGGTCAGGACTACATGTTGCAATAAAATCATTTTTAAGAATATTGTCTTAACTGTCATTGAGTTTTTTAAAGTCAGTGTTCTGGGTATGTATATGTATATGGGTATATGAAACTCAATTGAGCATCTACAAGAAGATCTCAGTTTTGGATTTAGTACAATCTCAAACAAATGGTACAATTAGTACAATCTCAAATAAAAAGTTTAAAGTATCTCTTCTGTTCATTTTATCTTGAATGATGGATTTAAATTCTCTCCATCTCTCTCTCTCTCTCTCTCTCTCTCTCTCTCTCTCCCTCCCTCCCTCTCTGTCAAATATCTCACACTGATCGACATTATGTATTATTAATTAAGCAGATACATTCACTGCCATTAAAAACTATAAAATGCTATTGCATTTAAATACGAATTCCTCAACCAAGATTCAGAAAATATATAATATAAATATATATTTTATCATACTGTATACTGCTATAGCACAGCCATGTAAGCACAAAGCAAATGAGGGTAGACTCCCTTTGTTTGCGAAAAGACCCACAATTGTTTCACCTGCCTGCCTAGAATATGAGAATGACACAAAGAAATCATACTGTTTCTGACATTTATTTATTCATTCATTTATTTATTTAGATTTAGACCCCGCCTCATTTCCCCGGTCAAAGGGAACTCGAGGTGGCTTACAACAATAAAAAATACAATAATATACAATTTAAAACATAACTAAGCACAATCACACAACCAACAATCAGCCAAGGGTACATTAATTCCAGGCCTCCCGCCAGAGCCAGGTCATAGTGGCTTTACGGAAGGCCAATAAGGTGGGGGTGGTCCTGATTTCAACTGGAATTGGTTCCAGAGGGTCGGCACCACCACAGAGAAGGCCTTAGCATGGGGACCCTCCAGCTGGCATTGATTAGCTGACGGAACCTGCAACAGGCCAACTTTGTGGGACCTCACTGGGCGCTGGGAGGCATAAGATAGCAGAAGGCGGTCTCGAAGGTACCCCACTCCTAGGCCATGTAGTGCTTTATAAGTTGTTATTAGCACCTTGAATTGCACCCAGAAGACCACTGGCAACCAATGCAGCTCATGGAGGATCGGTGTTATACGGGTGCACAGGGTGCACCCTTGATCACTCGCGCAGCCGCTTCTGTACCAGTTGAAGTCTCCGAGTGCTCTTCATGGGCAGCCCCATGTAGACCGCATTACAGTAGTCTAAACGTGAGGCGACGAGGGCATGAGTAACCGTGAGAAGGGGGCCCCCCGGTCCAGGAAATACCCAAGCAATGCCAGGTTATTGGTTAGTACATAAAAAAAACCCTTCCAGGATTGTTTAATTTTTCTAGAAGTTTTAGCCGCTCTGATGAGCAATTAAAACAAAACAAAACACCTTGTAGGGACCCCTAGATCTCAATGCCTTTCTCATGCCAGAAAATGTCAGGGCAATCCATAGTTCCATCTTACCTAACTGCAGAACTGAGAATGTATTTGAAAGCTGACCCAAAATGAATTCCTCTCCTTTAATCAAGGATACAGCTGCAGCCAGGGGTGGGGGTCCTTGTACAGCAGGATTTTTTACATAAAGCAACACTATCTGCACAGAATCCATTAGCAAACTATATCTTGACATTATTTTGAACCTCTTTCATAATTCCACTTTAGTTTGTCCTTATTTAGGACATATTTCGAAGACGCGGAATCAAAGTGCCTTGTAAATATTACATTTCCCACATATACCATTCAGCTACTATACATTTTACTAATCCTTAATCACATTAAATGCAATCAAGTGGAGGTTTTTTATAAAAGCTTTTCTTAAAATCTGTGCAAAAATAAGTTGGCCAGTGCCACATCTTGGGTGACAGCTAACTCATTTAGTTGCATTCCCAGTTCCATTTCTATGTATTTTTTGAAAGTCTCTTTGTATTAATTACGTTATAAAGCTGACTTGGATTTGGCCCTACTTAATTAGTAAGTCATTCACCCTCACTCACCCTTTACTATTGTTGCTTTTTGACTATTCGCAGGAAATGTATTTTTTCCAGCGATAAGCGAAGCAGGCTTATGCAGGGTTATTAATTAATTTCAAGGCAAACAAGAGATTTATTGAGAAAGTGATGGGGAAAGTGCTCCTTTTTCTCTTTTAGAAATTGAACATGAGAAAAAGCCACTTTGTTACTGCATTTTGTGTATTCTGCATTGTATCTGCATTTTCTCACTCTGTTCCTACACACACAGAGAGAGAGAGAGAGACAGAGACAGAGAGAGAGACAGAGACAGAGAGAGACAGAGACAGAGACAGAGAGAGAGAGAGAGAGAGAGAAAGAGAGAGAGACAGGGACAGAGAGAGAGAGAGAAAGAGAGACAGAGACAGAGAGAGACAGAGACAGAGAGACAGAGAGAGACAGAGACAGAGAGACAGAGAGAGACAGAGATGGAGACAGACAGAGGCAGAGACAGAGAGACAGAGAGAGACAGAGACAGAGAGACAGAGAGAGAGAGAGATGGAGACAGACAGAGACAGAGACAGAGAGACAGTGAGAGACCTTGGCTTGTTCTCCTTTAGTGGCCCTTTTTTTTCCAAGCTAAGGACTCTCAAACTTTCTTCACAAGACTGAAAGAAATATAAATGTGTTTACCCCAGATATCCTGAACATGGCACACTCCAGATGAGTTACAACCGCAGCTCTCTCCACAGTTACTCTTTCACTGCCCTACAGCTCTTCACATGCTGTTGGAAAAGTGGCCTCTTTAAAAGTGCGCTCGGAGGCAATCCTGGGAAACCAATCTAAGAATCTTTGATGGAATTACAGAGATGATGCTGTTTAGGCACACACATCTTTCATTCATAGGGCTTTCTAGGGTTCTTTTGAGAGCCCGCCAGCCCTTCAAGTAAAATATCGTATCAAACAACTCATCGTATTTATTACTCCAGGGATAAGCAGAGGTGTTGGCGCTTTCTCATAAAGCAATAATGCAAGTGAATATATAACAACAAAGGCAATGGATTCTCTTTGGAGAGAAATGAAATGTACGCCTTTCATCTCTGATTGGTGCAGTTAATAAAGAATTGATTACATTTTTTTAAAAAAAAAAAAAATCCTCTCCTTCCCTTCCTTGGCTGTATTTAGGTCCTGTTGGACAGGGCTTCCCAACCACGGGTCTGTGGACCGGCACCGGGTCACAGCATGCCAGAAACGAATGAAGTCCCATTTGTGGGATGCAGGCAGCATGCAAAACCATGCCTTCTCTGGACCATGGAAAAGCCTCTCACCATGGCACCAGTTCTTCCTGCCAGTCCCAGGGGCCACTGCTGTTGGATACCAAATCCTTGGCACACCATTGGTAACCTGCTTTAGGTGTACATTTGGATGGACCATACGCTTAGCAGTTGGAATATGTTGGCATACATTGTACCAGATGCTATATGGGGAAATCGATTATAATCAGAAATCAGAAGAGCAACCAGGAGGATGAGGGGACCGGAGGCTAAAACATACGATGAACGGATGCAGGAACTGGGCCTGCCTGGTCTAGGGAAGAGAAGGACCAGAGGAGACAGGAGAGCATCTTCCAATATTTGAGGGGCTGCCCCAGAGAGGAGGATGAGGGGATCAAGCTATTTTCTAAAGCACGCAAAGGCCAATCAAGGAATAATGGATGGAAACTGAACAAGGAGAGATTCAACCTGGAAATAAGGAGACATTTTCTGACAGGGAGAACCATCAACCCATGGAACAGAAGTTGCCTTCAGAAGTTGTGGGAGCTTCATCCCTGGAGGCTTTCAAGAAGAGGCTGGACTGCCATCTGTCATGAATGGTGTGGGGGTCTCCTGTTGGACTAGATGACCAACAAGGTCCCTTCCAACTCTGCTAATCTGTAAAGGAAGGAAAGCTCATATCGACAGGAAAGTGGTAGAGAGAATCTTGCTGGATCTGCCCCAGTGGCTCAAAGTTAGACATCGAAGAGAAGATCATAAAAGGAGCTTAAACGCAATAACTATTCTCCACCCGTCTCTCTGCAGAGAGTGATAATTTAGAGGTATGCACTTCATGGCTCCATAAAGCTATCATGGCAAATCGCCAATAATGGATTTCTCTTCTGCCATGAATTTGTTTAAACTAGCGGTATTTTCCATTTCAACTAAGCTCAATTCGCTGAGCGTCTGTGGCTGCCCTGGCTGGGGAAGGAGATTCGAGGAGGCTCCGTTGGAGAGAAACAAGGTGTCTGGTCCTGGATTAACTAGGCCGTTTAAGAGAGCAACATCTCAGGAGACCTTGAACCCCACAGCTCTGGATTTCTCAAACAGTTGGGGTGTTGGGGATCTGGTCCAAGAACATGTAAAAAAGGCACAGTATAGGAAAATTCCCATTCCTCAAAAGGGGTCTACCAGTACCATAATAATAGATACGTTTTGGTTCCAAGAAGTGAGCCAATTCAAGACACCCTGAAAAATATACAATTAGAATTAAAACTGTAATTCGATTTAGAATCGTAAGCTGCCAGAGTCACTCAGTTGAGTTGGGTGGCTATAGAAATTGAATGAATGAATGAATGAATGAATGAATGAATGAATGAATGAATGAATGAATGAATGAATGAATCGATGAAGCCTGGGTGGCGCAGTGGTTAAATGCGGTACTGCAGGTTGTCAGATTGAATCTCACCAGGCTCAAGGTTGACTTAGCCTTCCCTCCTTCTCAAGGTCGGTAGAACAAAGACCCAGATTGTTTGGGGGCAATAGGCTGAGTCTGTAACTGCTTGGGGAGTGTTGTAAAGCTCTGATAAGCAGCATATAACATCTGAGTGCTGTTGCTATCTATCTGTAGATAAAAGTGGCATAAAAGTGTAATACATAAATAAATAACATTCAAAATTGGCCCTTCCTGTCAACGATTAAATCTGATAGTATGTGTGTGTTTGAGAGAGAAAGAACTGATGTGAGTCACCTCCAGTGTTAGTAGCAGCATAGTAGTTTCTGCTTCAGGTTATCCTCTCAGGATGCAAGGACTTTGCAAACCACTACCAGCAATATAGAGTCAGGTCATCTTGATTTATTTCATTATTTTCCCTAGCTCCAATAAGTCAGCCTGACAATGAAGAATCCTTCTGGTCTTGGGTCTAACTCTGACTCTGGGTTTACACCTCTTCATAAAACAAAGACCAGGCATGCCTGCTGCTGCCAAGTTACACGCACAAAGATCCTTTCCAAGTGTGTCATCTAGCCAATCTAGCATTGTCATCCCGGGCGTTTTAATTATCTCCATTCCTGACCATCTCGGTTCGAAGTTAGCCCGGATTTTTGCCCCCCCATCTTCGGTTTAGCGAAATCCACTGATCAAATGACACGTTTGCCTTCCTGGATGGGTTTCACGGTGTGAATGACACCGAACGCTGGTTCACCTGGATTACAGGGTAGCCATGGCAACCACCCATTTAGGAAGCCCGGAGGTTGAGACACACAGGTGTAGATAGAGAATTTGATTTCATTCCTCCTTCGGTTTTTATTTTTATTTTATTTTTTTATTTTAGATCTCTCTCTCCCACCTCAAACCCACCACCCACCACCCCTGCAAAATGGGGGCCAGACTAAAAGTCAAATCT
>JANHGC010000921.1:364449-375201 GCA_027560395.1 Boaedon fuliginosus
TCCTTCCTTCCTTCCTTCCTTCCTTCCTTCCTTCCTACCTTCCTTCCTACCTACCTTCCTTCCTTCCTTCCTTCCTTCCTTCCTTCCTTTCTTTCTTTCTTTCTTTCTTTCTTTCTTTCTTTTGGTGGAGATCTTCTCCTGTGACTCAACAAGTAAAAAAAAACACCTTCATAATTAATTATTTGCTTGGCACAGAATTTTCCAAATATTGCTCCTCACCCATTCATTAATAGCATTTTTTTGTTGCTGAATTCATTAATTAACTCGTGATAGAATCAAATGAGAATTGTAATATAAAATGTGTTAGCCAGAATAGGGATGAACATTCTATTCTTCCTCTATAAATGTGACATTTTATGATTATAAGCGACTGTGCATTAGAGAAAGCAAAGGCCTTTTTTGTTTATTTTTAAACAGTTTCTGTTTAACATTCTGTTACCTCTGTTACTGTGACAACCAAAAATGATTTTGTGAAAAAGTAAATGAATCTGTTTAAGCTAAGGTTTATTTCTTCTCAATCAATTCTCAGCATGCTTTTAAATGATTATTAATAAAATGGAACATTAGTGAAAATGGCTTTCTTTAATGCTTGGTCTGCCTCGCCATGTTTAAGTACTAGACATACAAGCTATTAATCGATAGCTTCTGGAAATTTTCAAGACTGAGAAAAGCAATGTAAGTAAATGGCTAGAAAGGAAATCCTCTGCTTCTAGTTCCTATCCCTGATTTCTTTCTGGCAGAATACTTGGAGCCAGAAGAATACCAAATCCCATGTGGCTGAAGCTGCAAGAGAAGTGTGACAAGTAGTCAAATGGACTTAACTTATTTTGAAATACAGTATTTATATGAAAGGCACTCTGCCTAGAAAATTAGACTTGACAATCTTTGTTACTGCTCCTGTTTATAACTTCGAACTTTTGCTTTAAATGATGCATGTCAGTTCCCAACTTTTGCATGACACGTGTCAGAAGTCAGATTTGAGAAATGAAGAATTTCAGACTCCTAATGATGAACTTGGAAAACCATCAAAAGTGGGTTTATTTTTCATTGAAAGGATTGGAGTTTGGAGATTCAGTAATTCTCCATGAATCCTCATCAGTGTTTGAAAAATAAGTAGAAGACTTGGTTAGAAAAACTAATGATTAGTTTTTAAAGAGTCTGTGCCTGTTTAAAAGTTTAATTTTCAACACTCTTCGGAATTAGGAAGATAGATCTGTCAAGCACCTAACATATTCCTCCCAGACCTATCTTGGAGAATTCAAAGCTTGAGGGATGCTGCAGATATGCTGTCTTGCATTCCCCTTGACAGGAGAAGAAAGGCAGGTTACAAATTTAATAAATAAATTAATAAATACAGTTCCTACCTGTCACAAAATTACTTTTGGAGTGTCATGATGCTCTTGGTTTGATTTGGGTTTCTTGTCAAGAACTGGTTTCATTTTGCAGAACTCCAAAGCTTGCCAAATTGAAGACATACCTATTAGGTTTGCTTACCTAGATCTAAAACGATCTATTTTGAAACTGGAAAACAATTACACAATTTGCATCTTTGATTTTATAGAAATATAAACACCATCAATGGCATTATGTCCCAATAAGAATGTGTTAACTGTTAACACCCCACACATCTATTCAGATACAGGAATGGGATGTAGGAATGATGAAGCAAAGTGCTGTTCTTGTTTTGCCAAGTCCCTGTAAATATGTGGGAAGTTCCTTTTTGGAACAAAAGTGAGGATTAGATTTCTATTACTTTATACATACTACTTCTAATGTGGCCTAGTACACTAGGAACCAATTGCTTTCTCATGTGCTTTTTTTGTAATCCAACAAGCCATTGCAAAGATTAGATCTATCACCTGTAAATTTCTCACCTATGATTAAAATTAAGCTGTGCATCAATAAAATGCATCCATCTGTAATATATTTTGGACAAAACCTCATTTGACATAGGTTTTTTTTTTTATCATACTAGGACAAGCCTAGGGTTTGCTTTGAGAGAAAATACCAGCTCTTGTCACTCCATCCCACTTGATTGATAAAATAAGCATGCAGTACTCCTATTGTGTTCAACTTTAGCCCAGAAATTCAACTTCATGTTTCTAAAAAGAAGGAACCTGTTGGGTTTTGTCCCAGATCTCCAACCACAATGACCAGTCTTTAGATTAGTCCACCAAGAAACTGCTTATGCTTTCTGCAGATACGATCTTGTTGTCCCCTGGCATTCTGTTTCCCATTTGGGGTGACGGTGAGAGGGAAGGCAACAAGACTTGGGGAAGTCTTTATAAGGCCCTACACACATAGCTCAAATCCATTTTAGGAAGGACTGACATACCTTTGGAATGAGGAAGCGTAGGAGCAATCAAGGAAATGGGTATCCACTATCAAATTGTTCCTTCTCCATATTCTTTCTAAACATGGTTCCCCATATTCATTCCTTTAAATGCGCTAGTCATTCATTCCTTTAAATGCACTCGTCATTCATTCCTTTAAATGCACTGCACTTCTAAGGCAGAAGAAAACTTTTAAGTCACAGCCCTTTGGGCATCAAAGAGTGCTATTATAACCCTGGTCAATATTGCAGTTCTCCGGAATAAACATATCCAATTCAAAATTGAATAAAAATATTAAAAAGCCAAACCAAACTGCCGATCTCTCTCCGGTTAGCTCAGCAGCCCCTTAAATAAACAGGTAGGCTACTTAAGATGTGTTCCCCATTTATGTTGTGGAGTGATAGAATGCTGACGAGATTCCAGCCCTGCGAAACCGTGAACAGTGCCCGATCTTCTCTGCAGCATCCTAAAAATAGTCTATGCCAGAGGTCCATCAAGAAATGGATCCTTCCTTCTCTTTGCCCTAAGAAAGCTAAAGAACTCTCCAAGGGGGAGTGGCTGCTCCAGTTTGGCACCCAATCCTGCCACTGATGTCACTCTCTTCAGTTCAATAAAAAGATCTAAGGACAGGGAGTGAGGACCACTCCCAGGGATTCAGAAGCCTCGCGGCTAAGTCTGTCGGCCTTGCTGCTCCTGCTCCTGCTCCTCCTCTTCCCTTCCAGCTTTCTCAGTCATGGTGGGTTTGCAAGAAAATTACGTTCTGCTTAGCTAGTGACTTAATGTAACATTATAATTTCCAACATTGTGCTAGTTGTAATAAGGCAGTCCAGAAATCAATTTAGTGAGATTTTTAATGGGGCAATGCCGACAAAGTCAGGCTGAAATGGGTAGATGTGTAACATACAAATTTTGTGTACATTACAATTACATTTATGTATCACGGTTATTTAAGAATTGATTCATTCATTAGTTTGCTCATTCCCCACAAACTTATAGCAAGTTGCTATTAATAACTCAGTTTTATTAAAAATTATTGTGCGTAGGAATCCCAGTGAACCATCATAGAAGCAAGTTATTTTGTACAGAGCTGAAAGAGCAGATAAATCTTTATCTAAAAGGACCTGTGCAGGTCTGCACAAAAGTAAAACTCATTTAATTAAATGGGACTTATTGCTATATACGTAAGTGTAAGTTTGTACATCCCTAAGACTACTTTCATAGTTCGTTTAAATGTAATGCTGCTGCTTCTTACCTTGTGTTCACTAGTGGAAAGCAGCAATTTATTTGATTTGTAATATGTATCATACCATATTGATATTACTTTTCCATGTTTCTCACTATATATAGAAAGATATAACACGGATCTTTTTGTCATGAGTAGAGTGCATCCTTGACCTGCTACTTCTTGAATGTAGCCATTAGCAATAGGATATGTATAGTTTTTGTCTGTCAGTGCAATTTTTTCCAACAATACTAGTATTTTCCTTTTTTTTTTATCCTCCTTGTTGCCAAATGCAGTCTTTCAGCGCCGATCAAATTGCTGGTAAGTGGAACATTATTGAATATTATTTCAATTTAATATTGTGATAACAAATGTTGCATGCTCATTGGTTTATGGATGTATTATTTCATTAGCAGCTTAGTAGCATCTCAGATATTGTAAGAAAAAAAAACCGGTCCTTTTTCTTTGCATCTTGGAAAGATGTTTCGTGGAGCAAGCTGGATGCTATGAATTCCAAAAAGTATTTTGTTATATGATTGATTTTTTTCTAACAGATCGAATTCTCCAAGGATCAACAGGATGGTGAGTTCTCAGGAAAAATGCATAAACACAGGCAGAGGCACTTTCACATAAAGCACTATTAGAAAGGGTGCATTGGTACAAATAGGCGTGTTTTATTGATTTGGATTCAATTACATACATGTAAAAGGATTCCAAGTACTTTCTTAATATATTTAAGATTTGCTATTCAATCCCTGAAAGCAAAGCTCACCAAATCTGTCATTTGACTCTCATAGTTCTTCCCAAGGTGAGACGGTGGAGGGAATAAAGTTTAAAGCCAAGAAAGGCAAACATTTTTTTCTAGCATGCTATCTACTAAATATATGAACAATGTACGATACATAATTTCTTACTTGTGAATATTTAGAAGAGAACAATCTATATTACTGGAGAAAAAGTATAACTTCCCTCCATCTAATTTTTAAGATGTAACCTGAATTTTCATAAATAAGGACTGGTTTGGAATGCTTTTTTCATTCATGTAGCAGAACTGCTATGTAGTTTTCTAATTCTGGTGATCCTTTTTCTCAAAATAAAATTTTGTTTTGTTTTATGAAACCACATTTGCTTTAAAGCTTATTTTTAATCACTAGCTCTAGAGCAGGTTTATTTCTATTTAGGGATATAATATTCAGTCAAAAGCAAAACATCTTTTTTTACCATTAATGCTGCCATCCTAAGAGTTTTTGCCCAAACAGGTATCTTTTCAATGTAATATTGCAACATTACTCTTCCATCAAATGTAGCTTTGTAGAAATACTTTGCCAAATAAATTGTGTTGCCGAACATAATGCTTAAGATATATAATCATCATCATCATCATCATCATCATAATGGGGTTTCCAGCTTTCAATTTAACAGCAGCAGGCAAAATGTATAGAGTCATTACTAATTTCTGTATATTATGTATGAAGTCATGTTGTTGTAGTAAAATTAATGATTTTACCTTTATTTAACCTTAATATGCCTTTATTACAATTAATATATACATATGCAATTGCTTCGTATGTAAATTGATGGGAAATCTATATTGCTACAAAGTATACCCAGTTTAAAATCTTTCTTTTTAGATCATTAGCATGAATTTACTGTACCAATTTGTATGAACTTTTAAGTCAATATCAAGTGAAATATGATGAATTAGAAGGATTTTTAGAAACATAATTTAGTAAGTGAGCATTCATAACAGATTATTATCCCTATTCAGATTAAAGAAATATAAATGATCAGTAGCCATTTTTCTAATCAACTTCTTTCTTTAAAAAAAAAAAAATTAAAAAAAGTGGAGAACGCTAAGAATATTTACTTCTAGATCACTTTTGGGTTTTTTTGCTGAAAGTTTAGAATTGTGTTTCTAAACAACATGAATTCTGTCTCCTGTAAAAGCAATATTTTAAACTCATGGAGACAAATTTCATGGAGAGTAAAGGGAGAACAATCTGTGCTGCAATATCTTAGTGTAAAGCAGAGAAAAAAAGATTGGACAAATATTTTATGAATGGCCACCTGTTTTGCGGTGATGATTATTCTGATATCAAACTACAACAATAGCAAAAACATTTTTAAAGTTTAAGAATATGCTTAAACATCATTTATTCTGCCTGCTATACAGTAATTACCCACTATATGCACAAAAAGGAGGCTGATCTGCAGACATTTTCAAGTTTCTTTCTCACTATATATGTTTACTAGCTATCATTAATAGTATTATAGTGGTGTTTACATTTGCCAGACAGAGAGATACTGGTGATTATATTTTCCAGTCATGGTAACTAGGGTAGTTCTGTTCTTGATATCCAGAGAATAACTACCGTATAAACCTTGAAGTATTTAGCAGCTTTCCTTCTACATCTCTAAAAGGCCAACTTTTTATAAGCTGTAAGAAGAGAGGATCTGGGAACAGGAGACTTCATAGGTCCCACACATCAGATAGTGATGGGATTAATATCAAATATATTGAGTTACAGTCTAGGAGCCATATGTCCTATCTCAGCAATTTAGAAGAGGGCAAAGAAGCTCCTTTGCACAGTGTAATAAGAAGGGCTGGAGTAAACCCTAAAATAGGACAGCAGAGCAAAGCATCTAGGAAAAATTAACGAGGACTGCCTACATGATCATATACTAACCCAACTGAATCAATATTAACCCTGTATCTTTTGTTTCACTGATTCTTTCTATTTTTGCTATCAATATTCAATGCCTGGCATTTCCAGGTGGCAGCTGTATGACAAGCCATTAACTGTTCTAATAGTTGAATGAGTTATCCCACGCCAGATCGAGAAGACTTTGCCCTTTTCTTAGGATTATGAAATTCATGGGAGAAGCTGCTTCAGACACATGTGGGAGGGCTAGATGCCTGGTCATGGCCACACCTATTTTTCTGGAACCCAGTTCAGAGGTTCTCTCCTTTAGAAAAAGGAGGTGGGAAAATGAGTAGTCTCCTAGGAGTCAGGTGTCAGAGTGGAGGTCCCGGCTCAAATGAGGCTTTGGCAATGCAGCTGCTCCACATGACAAGAGTTCTCACATCTCTAACAGATAACACCCACATTGGAAAACAAACAGTATTTAGATTTGTAAATGATAAGGTTATACTCATATCTCATTTTCTTTTGTTTCCATTACATTAATAATCATCTCCTCCCTTCCTTCCTGGAGACACGTGTGATTTAGAAAGTGTTTTCATATACTTCTATTCTTATAGTCACTCATGCCCTTGTCACCTCTCATTTAGATTACTGTAATGTGCTCTACATGGGGCTGCCCTTGAAGAGCACTCGGAAATTTCAATTGGTCCAGAATGTGGCCACGTGAGTGATTAAGAGTGTACCTTGGTGCACCCATATAACACCTGTCCTCCGTGAGCTGCACTGGCTCCCAATAGTTTTCCGGGTGCAGTTTAAGGTGCTAGTGACAACTTTTAAAGCCCTTCATGGCTTATGCCACCTCATGCCTCCCAGTGCCCAGTTAGATCCCACAGAATTGGCCTCTTACGGGTCAGCTGGCAGGTCCCCGGTCAAAAGCCTTCTCTGTGGCAGCACCGGCCCTCTGGAACCAGCTACCCATGGAGATCGAAACCATTCCCAGTCTGTTGGCCTTCCGCAGAGCCATTAAGACCTGGCTCTGTCGGCAGGCATGGAAGTGATGCCCCCCAGATGAATGAATGATTGCTTGTTGTGTGAGTGTATTATTGATTTTATTGGTTGTAAATTGTTTTTAAATATACATTGTGATTTGTTATGTTTTAAGCCGCCTCGAGTTCCCCTTGACAGGGAAGAGAGGTAGGGTATAAATCAAATAAATAAATGTCTAATAAATATAAGCATCACTGCAGTTGAAAAACATTGGCTGAGTCCACATAATATACATAAAAGCCTTTAAATGCAACTGTGTGATCTGCAACTCTCGTCACATACTTCTTACTGAGATTTGCCATTTACCATGTCATTCAGAATTGGAGCAGACACAAATGATTTTCTATTTTAACATGGAAGCACTCTAATGTTTGAAGACCATAGCAGGAATGGGAATTATATTCAGTTTTACAGTGAATTTACAAAAAAGTTAGCTAATCTGAAAAATAATGCATATGAAACAATGACATAGTTAATACAGTATATTATTATTCCAAAACTCAAATACTGTACAGGTGGTCCTCGACTTACAATCATTCATTTAGTGACTGTTCAAAGTTACAACCGTACTAAAAAAATGGCATGGCAGTTTATCCTGCTTATGACTATTTCAGCATCCCTATGATCACATGATCAAAATTTGGATATTTGGCAGCTGGCATGCATTTATGACTGTTGCAGTGTTCCAAGGTCATGGACTCACTTTTTGTGAACGTCTGACAAGCAAAGTCAATGAGGAAGCCAGGTTCATTTAACAACTGTGTTACTAATTTAACAACTGCAGTGATTCACTTAACACCTGTGGCAAGAAAGGTCGTAAAGTGGGGAAAAACTCACTTAACAACCGGCTTACATAGCAATAGAGGTTTTGGGTTCAACTGTAGTCGTAAATCAAGGACCGGCTGCACTCACCTTACTAATCTAGAAATGATCAAACTGAACCTCAGGAAATTTATCATTAAGATAAGTGAATTTAACACAAAGTGATAGCTGGAATATTGCAAACCTGATAAAGTTGTTGATGATAACGACAGGAACTTGGTTGATGGAGAAATGACTCCTCGGTTACTCATAATTATGTTCCAATCATGGATCATCTATGGATTTCATTTTTAGGCTAAGGAAGTCATTATATAGGAGATGTAAAAGGCAGCATTTTAGATCTTTTTTTTAAAAAAAAAGCAGTACCCAAAGATTTCAACATAGAAACAATTCTTTACAGAGCGAATACTTGTCAGAAATATCCGTGGATCAAATCCTGAATGCTCTTTTCGACATTTTGTTCTAAAATTTAGCTCTCTCTCTATATATATATATATCTAGCATTTCCACACCAAGGCACAGTTTGCCACTGACCTCAAAGCTTTATAGTGGCATCGGTCTAAAAATATCAGATACCTATTGGCAGTACTTTTTTTCTAAAAAAAAAGGTACCGGAACTCCGGTCGTATTGCGCATGCGCACCATAGATATACTAATATACAAAAGAAGTCTAAGGAAAAAAAGGTGCCGGAACTCCATTCCGGTGCGTTCCCCCAGAAAAAAAGCACTGCCTATTGGTAAAGCAATATTAAATAGTGCTTAATTAATTTAAGCAGTTGAGGTTATATGTGAAATTACTTAAATATTACTTTATGAATTCAAAAGGACTCCAAATCACAGAATTGTTTATAGGGAGAAGCAAGGGAAAAGTTTACTGAAAGATTAATATAGATTCTGGGAATTGAAGTCCACAAGTCTTAAAGTTGCCAAGTTTGGACACCTCTGTCCTAAAGGGAAAAAAGGGAGGATGGAGGGGGAAGAGAGAGAGAATAGAAAAAAATACCACACAGAACAAAACATTAATATTGCAGGTAAAATTCCTGAAATATGATGCCATTGCATGTGGTGACAGAAAATCTGGATTTTTTTTTTAAAGCATTGCTTATAGTTACTTTATGGATTCAGTGTTTGCCTCTAGTGACTCCAACATTCTATCTATTCTCTATAGACTTCAAGGAGGCATTCCTCCTGTTTGACAGGACCGGGGAAAGCAAAATCACTCTAAGCCAGGTTGGAGATGTCATCCGTGCTCTTGGACAGAACCCAACAAATGCTGAAATCAAGAAGATCCTGGGCAACCCCAGCAATGAGGGTAAATCTTCTTTGTGATCCACCCTAATCAAAATATATCCTCCCAATGTTTTTTTTCCTGTTAAAGGAATGTCTGAAATTTAGTATACTGATTTCTGAAAGACTAGCTTGATCACACAAGCAAATACACACAGACACACTCGTATCTTTGCATTGAGCTATCTACTCCTCCATCTGTCCCTCTAAACTAGAAAACTTAGAAAATGTAGAGATTGCTTAGAGATATTCTTTGTATTTGGCAAAGTAGAGCTGAATTCCTCTGTATTACTCTTCGGAGAAAGCCTAAGAAAGTAAGTTGGACAGGCTTGAAATGCAGTTAATTGACATTTAAAAGTACTGCAGTGTTGGGTTTTTACATACTCTTAAATTATCATTCAAACAGCACATAAACAATTTTCTTATTAACAGTATTTATGCTGAAGGACATAGAAATTGCTGTAATATGTTTAACTCAACAAGTCTACCCCATAATTTCAACCATCACTAAGTGAGCGTTATCCAGCTAGACTTGGATTCTTTTAATTTGCATGCCTTTAATGATGAAGAGTGAAACATCTGACAAAGGTGGAAGCTGAAGACACAAGATATAGTTTCCTTTTTTTATTAATTGGGTCAGAGTTTGAGCAATAGCCGAATAGGAGATTAATGAACAATCTACTGTATTTTGTTTTGAGTCCCAAGAAGGTTACAAAGGAAACATTCTTATTTTCGTGTAAGTCGCCTTGAATCCCCATGTACGAGTAGGCAGCAATATAAATTTTCTAAAATAAACAAATGAACAAATACAAAAGAAATGCATTACACTGAACTATTAACACAAGTAAATAAGAATATTGCCATGGAAGAGTCAGTGACATACCAGAAGCTATGGTTTTACCTGCTTGACAGTGTTGCACAAATATACAAAAAGAAAAGAAAATACACAGCCTCAGCCCAGGTCTGCTGAATACATACATATTAATCAAATAAAATAATCCACTACTCATCCTATATAACTCACTCCTCTCTGTAGTATATTTCAATCAATGTACATATCCTCTGTGCTAGCAATGCAATTGTTGTCTATTTTGTTTACCTGGAAATAGAGCTGTGGGTGACAACCATGAAATTAAGAATTTTGTAAAAAAAAAAAAAAACTACTTTAATTGAGTACAAACTTCTTTCTGTGAAAGTAGCTTTCTGAGGTGATAGACGTAGCCATGAGCAAATACTTAGATGTTTCTCTTTCCTCAAGAGCTTTGGGGTTCTGAATTGAATTAATTTTCAAAAGCAGGATAGTACCACGGCCGGTGGGACTACCGTGTTTTCCCGAAAATAAGACCCTGTCTTATATTTTTTTGCCACCCAAAAAGGCACCCGGTCTTATTTTCGG
>JANHGC010000921.1:395712-410139 GCA_027560395.1 Boaedon fuliginosus
ACACACACACACACACATACACACACACAGACGTCATACTTTCTGTCAGAAATTTAAAATACAAAGTTATTGAAAACAGTTAAAAAAGGCCCTTTTCTCTCAGCATCCACAAAAATAGAATTAATTCTTCAAAACATTTCACTCTATTTGAGTAGGCATTTGTCTACATTCTATTTTTGTTTTCCTGGTCTAATAATTTTTTGCATGTTCCTATAATGCTGGAAGTGCTTTTTGAGTATTTCTATCTGAATCTTTCCTTTGGGAGTATTATTTTCTGAATATGATTTATGTTTTCATATAGAATACCAACCACATTCAACAGTTCAGGAGACTCATATACAGTAGCACTAGGTAGAGGGTCAAAACTGACACATATTATGTACATCTCAAGTCTGTTGGCTCCTCACTCCTGACTTCCATATGCTGATCAGAACTTCTGCTTATCACAACCACAGATTCATCTCTCAATTATTTTGGGACCTATTCAAAATATGTCCATGTTGAGCTGTATATTTATTAACCTGCAAATGGACTGAATTTTAGACTGGTATCTTAAAAGACCAGTACCAGTTAAGAGCAATTTTGAATTTTTCCGCCATGCATAAAGACTACATATTTTACTCTGCATAAAATGTATGTTGATGTTACAGGCCAGAATATTAAATATTACAATTGCATCTGGGGCAAGTCAAATTATTTGAGAGCTTTTCTTTCCCGTTACATTTAACATACCAGACACAAAAGTGGGCTCAAAGCAGAAATTAAAATCTACAGTTGATGTAATTGCAAGGCTGATTTAGACCTATATACATCTTTATAAACCAGAAAGGTTTTTAAAGCCAGAGATACAAAGACGAGGTATCTAACAGAAGAATGTATAGAGGAATATAATGATATCTTTTCCATTTAATAATGAATATGTCTGAGAATGTCTTTCCCCCCTTATCTCTCAAGGAAAGGCTCTTGATCGGTGATATGGCGATTGCTAGCTGTGAATTCATGTTTGAAGAAACAAGAAACTATGTTAAACAACGAAAAGCTTTTGGGAAAACAATTTCACATTTACAGGTGAAAACTTGAGAATATTTGTTTCCTCAGTAATATTTTTTAATTTGAAACCCTTTTTTTTTTCCACTTGGGGTGCAGACCTGGTTGCCTGGTCATCTGATGAATAATTTACATCCAGAAATCTTTCTTTTGATTTCTAGCTGAGGGCCGCTGTTTGGCCTTATGGTTTCTAGGACTCCTGGGGTTTTGTTTTGTCCCATATATGCAGATTATATCCAGGTTTTTGTTCTTTTAGAAAGTGACTTGGAGACTTTCTGAAGTTTCTCAGTTTATCACTTAAAAATAGAAATGTTCCTACAAAGTGCATTGTTATATCTGATCCTTATGCATTAGGCTAACAGTTAAAAAATAAATAAATGGGTTGCTCATATTTTGAAAGGAGGTTGAAAGCCAGAATTATATCCTTTCTTTGCAAGTATGTCTTAAATACATCCTGGTGCTGGGTATTGTAATTTCTAAGGGTGGAAATCTGTGTTTATAATTCTGCATAATAAAATTTTCATTTCTAGATTTCTTAGAGATGGGGAAAAGGCTTTAAGCCAGTTTATAATATCAATATGTGTGTGAACTTACTTTCTTTTACAAATTCCTGACTCGGAAAAGCAGAAGAAATCTAATTTCAGAAATAATTAGTAGTTTTCAGACACCCCTGAGGTATTCTTTGGGGAAATGAATATGAGAGGCAGCTGCACTTCCTTTTGAAGCATGCTCAGTAAAAATATTTTTCAAAAGAAAAATGAATTACTACTTCTTGGTGAACTTGTTGGAGGGAAGAATGCATGTTAAATAGGAAATAGATTGGGAGATAATGAGAATTGATGGTCAGGACAACTTCAGAGAGGAGATGGACTGAGCAGAGAGATGCATGAGAACACAGTGCTAGAGGGGAGTTGGATGGCAGATAAAAACAGAGATAGAGAAAAATTAACTGTATAAAAGTGCTCTTCATATGAAAGTAATTCAATTTTATGAGTATAATAGGAAAAAAGAAAAATAAATAGTAATGTTCTTTCTAGGTACAAAGCCAATGTACTGTCAAGTTTAATTAGATATAAAATGCTTCTGTTCATAATCAGTTTTACTGACCTGGTTAAAATTTACAGTTATAAAAGTTTTGTGTTGTTAAACTAAAGTTAAAGTAGGATTTTGAAAAAGATGCATTATTATTACCATTGGTGATACTGAACAACACAACAGTCTTCATAGAGATAACATCCTTCCATAGTCTAATATATAACTAATACTGTACCTCCTGAAATAAGAGAGAATTGTGGTGGGGTTCCACTCCCCACCAAATACAGGAAGTCCTTGAATTACAACCATTCATTTAGTGACCGATTGAAAGTACAATGGCAATGAAAAAAGTGACTTATGATCATTTTTCACATGACCTTTGCAGCATCTCCATGGTTCAAAATTCAGATGCCTGGCAACTAGCATGTGTTTATGGTGGTTTATTTATTTATTTATTTATTTGTTTGTTTGTTTGTTTGTTTATTTATTTATTTGCATTTATATCCCACCTTTCTTCCCCGGTCAAGGGGAACACAAGGCAACAATATATAAAGGTCAAGGGGAATACAAGGCAACAATATATAAAAAAACAATAAGCATTAAAATTAATAAAAAAAACCCATTAATAATAAAAATCTAAAAACAGTACTCTAAAATTCTTAAAAACACAAACATAACAACAGCCATACAACCCCATTCATACAGGGGAGTCATTTATTCCAAGCCTGCTGGAAGAGCCAGGTCTTCACGGCCTGGCGGAAGGCTAACAGATTTGGGACGGTCTGGGTCCCCACAGGGACCTGGTTCCAGAGGGCCAGAGCAGCCACAGAGAAGGCTTTCATCTGCGGCCCCACCAGCCGGCACTGCTTAGCTAATGGGATCCATAAGAGGCCAACCCTGGGATCTAATGGGGCACTGGGAGGCATGAGGTGGAAGAAGGCGGTCTCAAAGTTAACCCGGTCCTAAGCCATGTAGGGCTTTGAAAATCATCACTAACACCTTAAATTGCACCTGGAATCATATCGGAAGCCAGTGCAGCTCGCGGAGGAGTGGTGTTATATGGATGCACCAAGGTACACCCTTAATCACTTGAGCGGCCGCATTCTGGACCAATTGAAGCTTCCGAATGCTCTTCAAGGGTAGCCCCTTGAATGTAAAGCACATTGCAGTACTGTAATCTAGAGGTGATGAGGACATGAGTGACAGTAAGGAGTGCCTCCTGGTCCAAGAAGGGACGCAACTGGTGCATCAGGCGAACCTGTGCAAAAGTACTCCTGGCCACAGCGGCCAAATGTTGGTCTAATTGCAGCTGTGGATCCAGAACTCTCAAATTGCGCACCTGTTCGGAATGGAGCAATCTCCTCCCCCCCCACCAGAAACAGCAATGGACGATCAACTAGACCCTGTAGAGGCAACATCCAAAGCCACTCAGTCTTGTCAGGGTTGAGTCTGAGCCTATTGGTCCCCATCCAGATCCTCACAGTCTCCAGGCACTGAGACATCACCTCGACGGCATCACTGGTTTGGCCAGGGGCAGAAATGTATAATTGGGTATCATCAGCATACTGATGATACCACCCAACCCCATGGCCACGGATGATCTCACCCAACGGTTTCATGTAGATGTTAAATAGGAGAGGCGAGCGAACCGAACCCTGAGGCACCCCACAAAGCAGGGGCCTCGGGTCAGATCTCTGCCCCCCTAACAACACTGACTGTGAGTGGCCCGAGGGGTGGGAGAACCACCGCAAAACAGTGCCCCTCACTCCCAATCTCTCAAGCTGCCCCAGAAGGATACTATGGTCAATGATATCAAAAGCCACTTTGGTTTCAGTGTCCAGCATCATGTGATCAACTTCTATGACCTTCTGACAAGTAAAGTCAATGGGGAAGCCATATTCACTTAGCACTGTGTTACTAATTTAACAACTGCAGTGATTCACTTAGTAACTCTGACAAGAAAGATTGTAAAATAGGCCAAACTCACTTAACTGTCTTGCTTAGCAATGAAAACTTTTGGCTCAATTGTCGAGGACTACCTGTAAATATTAAGGTTTGAAATGGTTTTTTACATACCGTTTCAATGTGATTAAAATATTACTTTGCTTTGGACGAGTGAATACATTTTAAATTTTGAAGAATTTCTATGGACACTTGTCTTTGAACATAAAAGAGTATTTTTTGCAAAATATTGCCAACTATAATGGAGATATAATTGGGATGTTCATAATGTGTTGTAAGTATTGAAAGATAACGCATTGTATCTTTTCTTTTCCAATTGGAAGACTGTGCAACACAAGTTAGCGGAATTGAAAACACAGATCTGTGTAAGTCGGACATTTTTGGATAATTGTATTGATCTTCATTCACGGAAATGCCTGGATTCTGCTACTGCTTCTATGGCCAAATACTGGTATGTCTGTTAAATAAGAACTTAATGTCATATATATGTTGTCTAAATCTAAATAGTGACAATAAATATAAACTCATATTGTAGGGACAAATTGTAGGGACAAATACCTTCCGCAGAAAATTCAAATGGGTTTCAGTTCTATTTTGTTGCTTACACTCACAATATATGTCAATATGTACAGTATGTATGAAGCAGTCAGTCCAAATTTAAATGGACTCCAGGGGATGGTAAAGAACAGGAAGGTCTGGAGGAACTTTGGCCATGGGGTCGCAATGGGTCTTTGACATACAACCCTTCATTCAATGACAGTTCAATATTATAATGGTGCTAAGTGAACAGTAGTTACAATTGTCCCTGCCCTGGAATTCTGGTTGTTCCAGCACCCCACAGTCTCATGATTGCAATCTAGGTGATTGGCAATTCATTTGCACTTACAACCGGTTCCCAAGTGTCCCATTTCCTGGGAAGCCAGAAAATCAATGGGGGAGACAGCAGGGAAGGTTGCAAGTTGCTGGAGTAAATAACTCACCCACCTATGCACTTTCACCCAGGCTATTTCATTGTATATTGTTGCTTTGATACCTACATAAGGCCGTTCAGAACAGAATCTGTAATATCTAATAATTACTGCATTAGATAAAGAATAGCAGTTTCTGGGACATTGGTTTGGAGAAATGCATTATCCTTAAAAAACAATTTGATACCATGATTAATGGTTTATCCTAAATACTTCATTTATTATATTTTAACTATATTTGTAATTATGTTTTTAATATTATAGGTTTTTAAGAAGAGATTGGACAGCCATTTGCCCTTAATGATATAGAGTCTTTTGCTCAAGCGGGGGGTGGGGTGGTGGTGGACTGGAAACCTTCCAGCTCTATTATTCTGTTATATTATAAATTCATCTTAAAAAGCAGGAACGATTTGTGCTACATGCCAGAATGCAATGCAGTTATGAATTAATTTTTAAATAAAATACTTTGGGGGTCTATATTTAAGCATAGGATCGTGTACTGGATGGATTTGAAAGATTAATTGTCAAGCTTTCAGTTGAACTTTATTATTGGCTGATTTTGTAGGAAAGATTTTGTTGACAAAAGGATCAATATTCTAAATGATTCTCGGGAAAAATGACCATCATATTAAAACTTTGATTTCTATAACAATGCAAAGTGAATGAACTAAACATTTCTTGAATCCATTATTAAATGAATGACTGAAATAAATAGTTGCTTAACAATGTACTAAATACAAAGAATATTATATATATTTATATGGTATATATTACTCATACACACAGACACACACAGACACACACACACACATTTTTTCTTAAATCTGACTGGAAAAGCAGTCCATTGTTACATAAGACAGCTTTACCTAGATTGCTTACAGTTCTGTTTTTCATTAGCCAGAAACAGCTCTTGGAAATTTTTGCTGTTACATATTAACATATGTTTCACCAAAGTGAAAATATCCAAGGGAATACTGTGTACTGATACCAAATTAAATTAACTGCAGGGGTAAAAGAAGTAAGGTACAGGTCGTCCTTGACTTACAACAGTTTATTTAGTGACCATTCAAAGTTACAACGGTACTGAAAAAAGGGACTCATGACCACTTTTCACACTTAGGACTATTGCACCATCCCCCTGATCACATGATCAAAATTCAGATGCTTGGCCAATGGTTCATGCTTATGACCGTTCAGTGTCCTAGGTCACATGATCACCTTTTGCAAACTTCTGACAAGCAAAGTCAATGGGAAAATCAGATTCACTTAACAACTGTGTTACTAACTTAACAATTACAGTGACTAATTTAACAACTGTGGCAAGAAAGGTCATAAAATGGGACAAAATTCACTTAACAAATGTCTCACTTAACAACAGAAATTTTTGTTTCTATCGTAAGTTAAGGACTACCTGTATAAGATTAAGAGAAAGAGCAGAAACTTTTTCTTGAAATGTTTGTCTCTTACAAAAATTACTAAAATAAGCCCAAAAGTTAAAGCCCAGATGAGAAACATCCAGTAATATAAAATAATATTGGACTGAAATAGCAATTATATTTAGCTTTAATAAAAGGAAATTGATCTATTTGCAGTTGTACATACCTATTTAGTAGCATTTCCAGCAATGTGAAGAATGCTTATTTATGGTTGTACCTAGATATATATTTTGGGTATTGCCATTCTCAACATGCTTATCTTGCTCTTCAGTGTAATCTTTAAAGTATCTTTCTTAAAGTTGTTTCTCTTTTACATAGTTGAATGTGATTTATCTACATTCATATAGTGATGTGGAGATTTTATTACTGAATAGAAAATTCTTTTGGTATAGATAATTTTTCCAAATGTCAACTGACGTAGAAAACATTTTCAGTAGAAGATAAACTATTAAATTGTTTGTATTGAACATTTATGTATAATGAACATCTTGTTAAATTTAAACCTACATTTAAAACCCTTTTGTTCAATTGCCATTGCCAAAATGAGATTTTGAATCTTATCATTAGTTATAACTTATCATTATCATTATTGTATTTTTGCTAGCTGTTAAAACCTCTCATGTGGTTTTGTAAAAATAATGCAGCTAGATAAATAGAAGTGATAATTTCAACTAGTTTTTGGACTACACAATTCAAATAGTTTTGAAACAGACTTATCTATCTATGCTTTAAGGGCTTCTGATCTCCAAAACAGTGTGGCTACTCAGTGTGTGCAGCTTCATGGAGGATGGGGATATATGTGGGAGTATCCAATTGCAAAGTAAGTTTTTTATTTATTTATTTATTTAGTCATGCAGTTTAGTTGAACAAACTGAGCAAAAATATTTCAGAATCTTTTACGTTTCCAGTCAGCTTATCTCATACAATGTGAGCAGCAAGCTCAGGTAGTATGTTTCCTTTATATACAACTTTATGGCCCCTTTGTTACTTTCCACTTTAATTTTATGTCCATATTAATTTAATTTTATGTTAGTTATTTTAAGTAGTTCTTTAACATCTATATTATATTGGTGTCCTATAATTAAATATTGTAGATTTCTTGGGATCAGTAGAATTTTGGGTCTTGTGATTAACACCATAAAATACCTGATGTGGGAAATGTGCCCATTTACAAAACTGAGCTTTAATATTTATATTTGTCATCCTTATTCTCAAGAACGTTTTGGGACATATAGGCCTTAGAAACATTCTTGAAAACAAGCTTGCAGAAACTTAAAATTTGAATTTCATATTTTCTCAAAAGCTAGCAATCACCATTAACAAGGTAATTGTTAAGAGTATATCTTGGTAGGAAAATATATATCCTGTGACATAGATATTTCTATTTATTAGTATTCTTATGCTTAATTCAAATGTATCATTATCTTTTTTCCCCAGATCTTTTGTGGATTCTCGTGTGCAGCCAATTTATGGCGGTACCAATGAAATAATGAAAGAGCTCATTGCAAGAGATATCGTAAGCAACAATTAGATGCAGTTCCATTTTACCTGATAGAAAACTAAATTTCACAAAAACAAAATCCCAGCATATGATTAACTGAAGAAATAGGATAATCTTTTAAAAGTTGTAAAACAATAATAACAAAAATTGTGTCTCAGGTTGACCTTTAATGTTCAGTATTAAATATGTAATATGAGGAATAGATGGGGAAATCGTTGAAGATGGAATGTCCATGGCTTGGGGGGAATATAAACGAGGGAAAATTGAAATATTGATATTATATTGAGATATTGTATTTTTACAAGAAACACACCAAAAGAAAGAAGGCGTGAATGAACTTAAGTTATACTTGGCTCATGTATATGAAAAGGCATTTGGTACATCAGGAGCAAGAGGGGTAGCAATTATTGTAGCTAAAAGATGTGAATTTAAGATAAAAGCCATAAAAAGGGATGATATGGGAAGATTTCTTATAATTCAAGGTTTGATTTATGGCCAAGAGATTACCTTAGCAAATTTGTACGCACCTAATACAAATCAAAGAGAGTTTTATAATAGGGTATATAAAGAAATAGAAGAAGTTGAAAGAGTGATTATATTATATGTCATGTTATGTCATAATATAATATATTATATTAATATTATATTATTTTATATTATATTATCTAAAATAATGAAAGCAGAGATAAAAATAATTAAAATATCTGATCATGCAATAGTAACTTTGGATATGGAAATAGATTGTGACATTAAACAGGCAAGTAGATGGAGAATGGATTTGAGGATTTTTAAAAATAAAGAGATTTTAGAAAAAATGGAAAGGGAATTGAAAGAAATATGGACTATAAATGAAGAAGGAGGTAGTAATATAGGTGTAATATGGGATGCAATGAAAGCAGTAGTGAGAGGTTTAGGGATAAAATACTCTTATAATATAAAAAAACAAAAAGAGAAATATATAAAATGGTTGGAGGAGGTAATTAGGGAACTAGTGAGTAAATATATAGAAAGCAGAGGAATACGATTATGTTAGAACTATTAGCTAAAAGAAAAGAGTTCCAAAATATTGAGAGAGAACAGGTTCAAAGAAATCTAATATATTAGAGGGGGCGTGATGCCTCCGAGCGGGATCAGTTGAGTTTTAACGGGGCTTCATGAGAACCCCCGAAATTCTTCCTTACCAGGAGCCCGGAGAGATCTAACCCTGACCTGTAGGGGCAGAGGAAATAGGACTGCAAACCGGGAACCAAGGGGAGTGTGCTGTCTCTCCATTCAGCCCCATGTTTTTTTGCTCCATACCGGCAAGAAGAAAAGTGGCCTAGCCACACTAAGTTCATAGCGACCACAGAAAAAGATTTGAAAGAAAAACAAAGAATGGATGGAAGTGGTTCTTGGAGGGATCTGGTTAGATGACTAAAAGTTTGATTCCCAATGTGAGTAGAAGATTGGTTGTTAGATAATTGACTGACAGTGGTTGGCTACAAATAAATCGGCTAAACATATATGAAAGAAACCTGTGTTATGGAAGAGACTAAAAAATTTTTGGAAATACCTTGTAGACTTATTAGTATGATTGCAAATAATAGACTGGAAATGGCCTGAAAGAGGATAGACTGATATTGGATTATATAAAAAAAAATAAAGAGCTTGTGAGTTGGTGGCGGGAATGGCGGCAAGGTTGGAAAAAGAGACGGAGGCGAAGCGGGGCGTCACTGCAACTCTGGAAAAATGCATGATGTTGAAAGAAGAGGTAAAAAAACTACATGGATAGAATTAGCCTAATTTTTCACTTTCAAGCCAATACACAATTCAAAACATCCACTTGACTGTTACAGTTTTCACTTTTCTAAATTGAGGCTGCCATCCTCAAATTCAAGGCATATTTTTTTTTATAGGACTGTTCAAAGCACAAGAAAAGTTACAGCTTTTTTAAGGGAGCTGCCAAGCGGTATGACATGACCAGTCTTAAACTGCTTCAAGTCCATATCTCAGCACAGCCACAGAAAATGGTTTGCAAAAAAGACGTAGTTGGAGGCAAAATTGTATGAAAGAAGTCCATTAGAAGAAATGAGAAAAAGATGCAAATAATTTGTCTGAAGAAAATTCAGATTGAGCCAGAAACATGATAAATGATAAACAGGTTTTGAGATCAGAAAAAAATAGAAACTGAGAAATGTATAACCGATGCATTTTTATTTCTTAGCTAACATCAGATGCAAACAGTGGAACAGATTTTTAATTAAATGCTTATTCCTTATTATACAGATATACTCATATTTTTGGAAAGGTATATTATAAATCATACTGGAATAGATTATATTATGTTTTCTTACTGATGTGTCTGATTCGGCAGATATCTGCATCCATATTTATGTGCAGAGGTGGTATTCAGCCAGTTCTGACAGGTTTGGGAGAACCGGTAGCAATAATTTTGATTGGTTCAGAGAACCGGCAAATACCACCTCTGATTGGGCAACTGCAGCAAATACCACCTCTGGTTGGCCAACCACATAGGCACACCCACCAAGCCACGCCCAAATAACCAGTAGTTAAAAAAAATTGAATCCCACCACTGTTTATGTGTATGCAAATCATCCCATCCCTTGCAATGAAGGGAATTTATGCCCAGAATGTGGAAAACACCTGAGGGGAAAACAAATCCTTTCTTTCTTTTCTTTGAAGTCCGAATCTTTCAAAGAGTTTAGCTATGGTTCACAATTCAAAGGGAAAGCAAACCCTAAGAAGCAGGTTGTGATACAAATGTCAAGAAAATTGTGCAGGGCAATATACAATGTATAAATATGTGTACAGATTGCCTTTCTTTTACTTTTAACTCATAAACGGATGTAAAAAGGAAACTGAACTGAACGCAAGACAATTGAGAGCAATTAAAATGGGCAGATGTGCCAGTCCCCAAATGGTTCCATTCGTGAAGTTATGGAAGATGGAAGCCACTAAGACGTTCAGTTTCAGAAATCAGTTGTTTCATGAAATCTTCTCTCATCCCCTCCATTAATCAAGGACTGTTGGCAGAACTTGCTTATTATGATTTATAACATACAGGTCCGTTTTTAATCTTTTGGTCCATTTCTCAGTTATCTAACTAATGCTAGTTATATTCGGGTAACATTCTAAATAGCAACAGAATGAAGAAGACACTGATCAAGCTTGCTGGGTCTCATCACTGCCCTGCTGGGGGACACTTAACTCACCACACAGTATGCTCAGCCTGCAGCAGCAATATGGTAGGAAAGGTCAACCTGTCTTTCAATAAACCTTACAGCTCTTACTGACCTTTCCGTTAAGAACTTCTGAAAAGTTTCAAAATAAATTCTCTGGATTTTATTTGGGAGACTGAACTAGGACTGGGACTACCAATGAACATTATTCGAGATGCATAGAAATCAATGTAAGATGTGTATTTATTAATGCAGAACACTCTGGATGGTTTTGTAGTTAAAAAACACCAGCACCTCTCAGAATGACTCATAAGAATGAAAATAAATCCAGTAGCGCTAAAACTAAGCAAAATCAGTAGTAGCAAAATTAAAATAAAACACTAAAAAGTAGAACAGGATTTTGGATTAGTCTGTAATATATTCTCTTGGTCCACCTTCTAAAAAGGAGTCTTCAATCTTTGAAAAGAGTGTGCCTTCTCACTGATTGAGAAGGCAAGGTTTGTAAGTAGGAAAAAAATATACAAACCTTAAACTAAGAACAACATTTGTAAGATTAAATAATTATCTCTGGATAGCTGGTTTTATATGGAGAAAATAGTTTAATCTTACAAAGCTTGTTCTTCTTAGTTTAAGGTTTGTATACTTTTTTCCTATTTACAATTGTGGGATCTTATTTCTCTTCACATCCATCCATTGTTATTTGTTTCTATATTAATTGAATATGTGAGCCAGATTGTACTTGATGGAAAAAGGTATGTTTTATGTATACAGCTATAGATGCCCCTTTGTATGGTGTAACTAAGTGTTACACATGCCCCAAACTTCATAGAGAATTCTATATGGAGAAAGGAATGCATGGATGCATATAATATGAGGGATGGAATTGTGCAGAAATTAGTGCTCTTGGCTGACATGTTCTCTTAAATAGTATTAATAATATACATACAAGCATGGAGTTGAAAAAGAGCCTTCAAACTACAGTATTCTTTAGTTTACTGATTCTGTTGTCAAACTGTTCCTATGGTTAGTATCTTAACATTCAAATGGAAACTTTCTAGAACTTCAATTTATTATTCTGTACCTCAGAATAATTAAGAATAAGTTTTGACTTACTTCTACATAGCATAATTTTAAGTATTTCAAGAATAACTGCTCAGTTACTCAAAGCTAAATGTTCTTAGGTCTATTAATCTCTCTGCATAATACTTAGTTTTCTTGTCCACTGATTATTTTTGTTGGCTTTCTCTGATCATGTTTTTTTTTCTCTTAAATAATGTTTAAGCTACTGCCTCTAAGATTTAGTCTAGCATCTGACAATCTAACATAATATCTTAAGTTTCAAAAATCAGCATTGGAGCATGGGAATGTTATACCTGTCTACAACAATCTCTTTCTGGAATAATTTGGCATCTCCAAAGAGGCACTAAGAAGTTCGAAGAGAGGACAGTCTGAATTTAATTTATATTTTGGTATTTTCTGTTTGTTTGTTTTTTAAGACAGATATATAGATTTTCTTAAGTGATTGACCATAATTGATTTTCTTAAGTGATTGACCATAATTGTTTACATTGGGATGTAATCTCTAGAGTACATGAAATGGGCCAGGTAGCTTTCATCCATCTAACTATCAGTGATAAATTTGGCCTTAGTTGATCACAGGTATTTAGTGGAGATTGCAAATATACTATTTCATGTACTGTATATGCATGCATTAGTATGCTTGCATTTCTACACACACCAGCTCTCATGATATAATGGGATATAAATCTAGAGCATTTCCTAATTTCCAAATCAATACAATACATTTCATTTGCTTCTCTTACTCGTTCATCAACTTACTGTTATAATATACTAAATTATTTACTCATAAGTGATTTTATAGTTCTAATTCAATTGTAAAGAACACACACACACACACACACACGCAAGCACAGAGTCTATAATTTCCTTTAAATATTGTGCCAGTGGTCACAAAAAAACCTTTTCACAATATTTATATCCCCTTGCATACATCTGAACATATCTGAATCAGAGTGGATACTGAATCAGATCAGATACTATGGTTTTCAGGTTTATATTTCAGTTACTATACATTATCCTTCTGCATACTCAGAAACACAAGGTTACTAATATATCAAGTTGGAAAGTCTGATTACATATTTCCCATGGATAAATAAAATGGTATGGATACGTGACCGCAAAGTATGAGGTTGTTTTGTTTATTTATATATCAAACTTCCTAACCCCATACAAGGGAGGTTAAAAATAAAGCCCAAAATAAGAATTTAAAGACAAGATAATTGCTTTAACGTACTTGGCTAAGAAGTTACAAATATGAAAAGTAAGCACCCACTCAGTGATAACAAGTATGGATTACTACTATAGAAGAGGATGCAACATGCAACATAGATTTGGAAAAATATGGATTTAATATGGAAAAATACATGAAAAAAATGGACTTAAAAATGGCTAAATGGCCAAATAGGGAAAAATGTGAAACTAAACAAAATATACCTAGCTGCTTGTGATTTCCAGTACAGATCGCCCTTGAGGCCAACATTTATGTTGTTAAGTAAAACATTTGTTAAGTGAGTTTTGCTCCATTTTACAACCTTCAATTGTTAAGTGAATCATTGCAGTTGTTCATTTAATTATATGATTGTTAAGTAAATCTGGCTTCCCCATTGACTTTGCCTCTCAGAAGGTCGCAAAAGCTAATCATGTGACTCTGGGATACTGCAATTGTCATAAATATGAACCAGTTGCCAAGGACCCAAATTTGGATCACATGACCATGGGGATGCTGCAATGATTTTAAGTGTGAAAAATGGCTATCACTTTTTCAGTGCTGTTGTAACCTTGAACAGTCACTAGATGAATTGTTGTAAGTCAAGAACTTACGTGTACATTACTCCATTGGTTACAAGATATTTCCAAATTTCATTTGGAATTTAGAAATGTATGGGTAAGCCTCCCAAACCTTTATAGGAGTAATCTTTTATGGATAAAATATCACATACAGCTTTCATAACTGTATCATTCTCTTTCTAACTCTCTCATCTCTCTCTCTCTCTCAGCTATCATCTCTGTCTCTCTCTCTCTTGCTACCTATTATATCTTTCATCTATGTATCTGTGTATTTATCTATCTACCTACCTACCTACCTACCTATCATCCTACCTACCTAGTGTCTGTCTGTCTGTCTGTCTGTCTGTCTGTCTCTCTGTCTGTCTGTCTGTCTATCTATCTATCTATCTATCTATCTATCTATCTATCTATCTATCTATCTATCTATCTAT